>PVLA01002210.1:0-285298 GCA_004027455.1 Hydrochoerus hydrochaeris | reverse complement strand
CTCTCTGTGTCTCTGTCTCTCTGTCTTTCTCTGTCTCTGTTCTGTCTCTCTGCCTCTGTCTCTGTCTGTCTGTCTGTCTGTCTCTCTCTCTCTCTCTCTCTCTCTCCTTCCTGCCTGTCCTTTACTTTTCTGATCCCTTATTTTTCCTCAAAATTAACTTTAGCATTTTGTTTCTGTACTTTTCCTTTGCTGTACTGCCACATGCTTCCTGTGCATACTTAGGTTCTTAGAACTGGAAATGGAAATGCCCATAGAAATACTGTTATTCATGTTTTGTGTACTTCCTTAGGGTGATCTTTTTCCCCCTTTGTGTGAGTTTACAATGCATAGTGGATATTCTGGAGAGGAAAAATGCTAAATGTGATAGTGCTTACAGGATGTATCTTCAGAGTTGAGAGAAGAACGTCACCAATAGGGCTGGTAATGTCCTTGTGAATCAACATCGTCTGTATGCCACCCGTGGCCTGCCAGGTTCTCAGAGGTCCTAAGAGGCAGACACAGCTTGAACATCTTCAGGATTTGCGGCTCAGCTGGGCTGCTACAGCTTTCTTATTCCCTCTGGATTTCTTGATAAACTGATCTCCTGCTAGGAGTAGGGAACCAGACAGCAATGGGAGGGGTTAATGAGCCACAGAAAATTGAGAACAGAACATTGTTTGAGTCCTGAACTCTTTGTCCCTGAAGTTTTCAGAGATCCAGTGTAATGGGTTTAAAAACATCTTGTGTTTATCTCTTTTGAATGGTAAAAGAAAATCGGACATTTAAAAATCGTTAAACCACTTTTCAGGCATTACGTTGAGCTTGGGTAAATGCTACTGGGACATTCATGAGATGATTTGTCACTGCTAACTGACAGAAATTGCGATGGATAGAAGATGTATTATTAGAACCCGGCATTTCTTAAGCCCAAAATGTTGCTTTAATTCAGTTTGGCTGGGCAGTACTGACTACTGCTAGGGGGACCATTTCTCACTGACACATGGCTGTGTGTAAACACATTGTTCACATTCTTCTTGTACCATTTTTTCCCTTCATAGTGAATTGAGCACTTTGTGCTACACAGCCCGTCTCCACTGGCTCTCATTGGGCTTCACCTCTGCATTCCAGCATCTTCATTCTTCTGGATTATTGTGCAAGCCTCCTGTCGCCCTTCTATCCAAAATACTGCTTTGTTTTGCTAAAATAAGTCTGTATACTCTTGGGGTAAAGTCTAAAAAGATTTAACCAGTAGACACCGTTACCTTTTCTCAGAGATAATACAAAATGTAGTTTAGATGATAGAATTCTAAATTATTATTATCCAACTTTGCTTGATCCAGACCCCTAAGACTGAAGTTTCTTTTTTGCTGTTGCCAAATTCTAGGTTGTTTGGTCTGAGTATAATGTCCACATGTGTTTCCTTAGATGATCATGATCATTGTTATAAGAATCATGAGTACTGTCCTGGAGGTTATCAGATAGACTTCTACCTTGTTCAGAACCAACCAGTGCTGTATTTAAAAATGAGAAGCTAACTGCAGATAAAATTTACTTTATTTTCTTGTGTTTAGTTGGCGCTTTTCTGAATGTTCATGAATTTCTCTGACAGTAATCATAGAAGATGTTATTAGTGTCTCTCCTTCTCCCTCCCCACTCTCCCTCTCCTTTTTCCCCCCTTGTCCTTCCTCCCCTTCTCCCCCTTCCCCCCCCAAAATGTGATGTTTGGTACAGATGAAGAGTAACTCGGTGAAGTGGGTACTGTGCTTTTTTAATGGAATTTTCAGGGGAAACTAGCCGAGAAGATGAAGTAAATGGATTCAGGGGCTAGAGCTAATAGGTTGTTTATAGATTATATTGCTGTTATGAATACTAGAATGGCATTTGGTTTTTGGAGATATGAAAAATATCTCATTTTGATATTATCCAAATAACCACAGTTAACTTTGATATATAATTAATATTTTTAGAAGCAAAAAATTCTTCAATTTACCTCTTTAGGCTATTAGGAAAGGAGAACTTTGAACAGTTTACCTATAAATTTAAATTATGAACTGTAAACAGTATAATTATATGATATATTCTTTGGTTTTGTTTTATCACTTTCCTAACAAAATGTCACATGACAGCATTCTTTCGATCCTTGGATCAAAAGTGTCAATAGACTGTCTCTTCAGTTAAGTAGATGAAATGTCCTGATCTCTTTCAGTACTTTTTGTGTGAGAATTCTCTTTCATATTGCCATTGGTCTGCTCTTTAGCCTAAGAGGTATATCTAAGGAAGTAAAATGCATTTGAACATATTTAGCATCACTTTGAACTGTACGTTATGATGAGTGGATTAGAAAGAAATCTCTTTTTCCTTCTGCACACTCATTTCTAGACTTAATTTTGAAATAATTTTTTTTTTATCGGTACTGGGGATCAAACTCATGACTGCGTGCTTGCAAGGCAGATACTTAAGCCGTTGGGCTAAATCCCTAGCCCCTAGACTTAATTTTGTTTCTACACCAACAAATTTGTCATTTTTGTGCCAAGAAACACATTTTTCAAAGATCAAGTCAATTTTAATATTTATAGACATTGATTTCTCTCTGGTAACTTTCTTTGTCTATGCACATTTGATGATTTTGTTTATAATTATATTGCTGTTATGAATACTAGAATGACATTTGGTTATTTAGAGAAATGAAAAATAGCTCATTTTGATACTATCCAAACAACCACAGTTAACTTTGACATATAATTGTTAATATTTTTAGAAGCAACCAATTCTACAATTTACCTTTAAATTATTAGGGGTGAGATAATGTACATGAAACAGTATAGAGCCTGGGATATAGAAAGTGCTCAATAAACGTGCTTTATGATTATTATTATAAAACTGGTGCATATTTGTATAGCACTGTAAAGTATTTGTATAGTATACTCAGTAAGTACCTTGTACTCCATTATATTCCTGTCAACAAAACTTTAATTTTTTTCATCACTGTTTTCTTTACTGATTCCATTTCACAAAAAGCTGGAGGAAACTTGCTAACAGCCCTGTAGACTGTAAAATGGTACTGACTGACATGTGAACTGAGAAGGTCAGGACCAGAGAAATGAGACCATTCAGAAAGACTACAAGCACCCTTTTCTAGAGTATGATGTGACATACAAAGCTATGAGCTATTGTAGAGTCTCAAAACTGAATTATGGACATTACTATAATAATCATAACCTATGTTCTATGTGTTTATAGATCATTTATTCAAATTTCTTGTTCTGCAGACAAACTAAAAAAATGTTGATGAGAAAAGTATTAACTCATATTTCATATTTTTCCTCCCAGTGTTTCATACTAGTCAGCATGAATACAGATGAAAGAGAGATACACATTCATAAAAAACAAATGGGTAGATTATTCATTCCTAGAATGCCTCTTAAAGTCCAAGTTGATATCCATCATTATTTTACCATATTTAGTACTACCATTACATCATAGAGTATGAGCAGTATGAAATTTATTTCTTCCAGACTTCTGAATTTGAGTGACAAAGAATGATAGTATTATTTTGCTGATAAAATATAATCATTTTATATAAAAAAGTTTTCTTGACTTTGGATTGATGATTGAATCCAGGGTCTTGTACATGTTAGATAATTACTATACCAGCAAGCTATACCCACAGCCATAGAATAGTTTTTAGTAGAGTTTAATGTGCATTTAACAAACAATTCTAGTTCCTATAAGCACTTTTTCTCCTTTCAGAATTTTTTTTTTCATTCACATGCCTTCACATTTCATGCATTGTTAAGTGGGTGAATAGGAGAGATGTGCTTGATTCAGCTGCTTTTTAAAGATTTGCCCTAAACCTAGTATTCTCTTAAATGGCATCATGAAGAGGAAATGGTTGTTTTTTTCTTCTACATTTTTTTTCCCTAAGTGTGACCTAATTTTGACTCCCAACATCTTTCTTAAACTCTTGATAACATCTGGAATGTATGCTAGACCAAATAGACTAAGTGCAAATGCTATAGCCACAATCTTAAAAGCTTTTACATGTGAATATTTGCTTCTTTTCTTTTTTCCCCATCTGGAGTATCCCCTATCTGGCCATTTCTAAAGGTTCTTTTTTCAATCCCAACTGCTGTATTATTTAAATCCCATCTACAGCACTCACTACAAGCAATGCTCAAACCTGCTTTTGTATTGGAAAACAAAGCTTTAAAAGCAGCCAGGGGAGCCACACAGAAGAGTAGCGATTTTGTGACAATGGCCTAAATCCAAGAAATGCGTTTAGAAAGAGTTTTTGTTTGTTTTAAGCAGAATTGGTTTCAGCATGTTTGTCCATTGAAAATTGAGAATACTGAGCCTATGTATAGATATTTACACAGATCTTTGTTACAGGTAGCGTTTGTGCACCATAGTACCCTATATGTATTCCACAATCATATAAAAATAATATATATTTTATAACTAGACAAATAGTTCATTCTACATTTAGAATATGCCCTTTTACACTGCATGGTATTTGTAGGACTAGTTCATAAATGAGGTATTGTTGTTCTTATATGAAGTGGTTAGATATTTTTGAAAGTAATGTCTACCTTTTTAAAAATGCATAGCTAGGATTAGGTAGCTCCATAATAGCATGCTCTGCAGTTTGCAATCAATCAAGTAGTGGCGATTTATTATACTTACACAAGATTCTCAATACTTACAGTCTCTGTACAAGATAAAGAAATATAAGATGCAATTATAAGCATAAATTCCATAAAATGCAGTGATGATGCAAAATGAGGGGGGAGATGGATGTAACTCAATCTTGAGGAAACTTATGTAGGAAAATATTTGAAGTATATAGAAAAGAAGTTCAGAATGATAAATTTTAAGGGTAAGAATGAAATGTTTACAAAGAGTGCTGATTTATTTCTTGATGGAAGATTCACAAGACATCAAAGAGGAAGGTTGGAGGATTCATTTTCATTAAAATAGTAGACAACCACTTCTTGAAGCAGTGAAGACTATAAGAGCCAACGTTGTAAACAAATCCTTTTGACTTATCAGTGCATTCTAATCAAAATCTGAAAGAGCATAGATATTAGAAAATAACTCTAAACATAAGTGGAAAAAAACTACATGAAATTAGGGAGTTTTATGCAGTGACAGGCAAGACCTGCGGTAAGAAAGTTAAGTACCAAGCTGAAGGCCTTCCCCACATATTTCTGGAGAGGGAGAGAGTAAGAATTACTAGAATAAAGTGTCCAATCACCTGCTCTCGTGGATTCTGAATCAGTGGCCTCTGGGGAGACTGTGCTGGAAAGATTAGTGAGTAGATGCTCTTTAAGCTCTGGTTCATCTGTAGAACAGGGAAAAGTCTGTCATGATTGAAAAACCAATCTCAAGAGGCAGCAGGTGCAACCCCTCAAAGAACAAGAGATCCCAACCTGACTTTTGTGAGATGCCCCAGTAGCTAATGAGCTACTATGCGTAAACAGGGTGTGTCCAGGCATGAGAACGCTATTTGGGCCTCTGGGAGTTAGCTGGTATAGAAGGGAGCCTGCTTCCGACATCTCTAAAGCATGGCTTTCTGAACCCACCATCCCAACTTGTTATGCTGTTGCTCTGTGACACAGTGATCTCCTGAATACCTTACTTTCCAGGTAATCACCTGGACAGGAGTGTTATTTTGCTAAATGTTAATGTATCGAGCAAACATGAGAAAAAGGAAGACAAGTTAATGATGTGCTAATTAACTACTCAGTATAGAAACTTTCAGAAAGAAGCCCTAGAAATGACCTTGTCTGGGAGGATGCCAATTGTGCAAATATTAATCCAGGAAAATGCTTGACCATTATGGATACAAGCCTTGATTATAAGTTCAAAGCCATTGATGTAATAGTCTTTTCCTTATTTTTTTTCCTCCTCTCACTTGATGACACACTTAAAAGCTGCCTTTTTAAGTGTAAAGACACAGTGTAGTAATGGTGATTATCACTTTTTGACTTAGAAAATACAGGAGCCAGAAGATATTTTTGTTTACTAACTTATCTTCCAAAATCCCAGCCTCATTCCTTTAATTCATGTTACCAGAAAGATGTACTTTAAATAATGCATCCAACAAGATTCTGCCACTTGCTAGCAATCCACTACAAAGAACAGTTATACTCAGCAAGGGAAATTCTACTTTTTTACAATTAGCGAGACATGTTAAATTAAATAGGAATTTTTTCTTCGTCCTCTTTTATTTTTTTTCCATCTAGGTTTTAGACTGCTTGGAAAGAAGAGACTGAGCAAAATGCAGATACATTAATACTTCCCAGCCAAATGAGAATATATTATCTGAAGGCAGAAAATAAGTCTGAGTCTAATGGTAAAGCCCTCTCCTCTAGAGCAACTAGAAAATTTCATGTTTCAGTATGAGTTAAATGTGATGCAAAAAGTATAAAATACTAGACCAGGTTAACCTGAGCTCAGCCATGTAATAACATTTTAAGTACTATACTCTCAACAAATTGTTTTTCTACATCTGGAATGTATTCACCTGTAATTATTCTTGTGTATGGGTCTTTATGAAAAAGAGTCATTATAAGAAGATATGTTTCTTCGCACTTCATTTCTGTTGGCTTTAAGATCCTGCTTTAAAGTGTTACATTAAACTATAAGGTATTATTTTTTCAGTAGCCCATGGGAGCAAATTAGGTGAGAAATTGGGTGCAAATTGGGTGAGAAATGAGGAAAAGTACAGTATTTTTGTTTGAATTTTTGTTTCCTTCTTAAGGCTAAGCCTGTTGGAAGGAGAAATTGCCTTTATTTTGTATGTCTGACAATTAAGCCATAGTGAAGGTTCAAAGAACTTTCATTGTCCTACCCTACCAGGAGTCTGACTCTGATTTCACACCAGTTTCCCTTGTATGGCAAGGATCTGTCACATGGTAATGCTGTTTTAATGATTCAGCTGGCTATATATGCCTTTCCTTAATCCTGGTTTTTTCACTTGATTGAAGTCACGTAACTATGTTAGCATAGAGATCTGCTTGAGTTTGTCTTTATAGTGGCCTAATAATTTGTCTAATAGGGATGTGGAAATATTTGAGAGCCTTGTTTATAAGGTGGAAATCAAATTATTAGGAATACTTACTAAATAAGTACTCAGGAAAAAATGGACATTGTCTCCTAATCACGAAAAGTATGGTATTTTTGTTTGCATTTTTGTTTCCTTCTTAAGGCTCAGCCTGTTGGAAGGAGAAACCTAGTGAGATGGTGAAAACATCCCATGAAACTGCCTTTGGTTCTCTGTATTAAGGATTTTAAGCCTTCTCCAGAGTCCAAAAAAGAGTTGTGCAACTGCAACAAATTTGTGGTCACATACTCTAAGATAACAACAGTCAGGATAGAAGGTGGGAAATGTAATGGCTTTCTAGGGACCAAAGGCAGGCTTGGCCTCAGGCACTGTAAGAGTGTCAGAGTAGTGCTTTCACTTTCAGAAACTTAACTCTTTACAGACTCAGGCCCATTTTGTTGAGTATCTGACAGCTCAAACATATATTTCCCATCTTCTGATAGTGTGCCTGAATGACAGCATAGAGCCTTTTCATCCAAAATACTGGTGTTTATCTGATTAATGCAAATTTCAGCCTTCAGATGCCCAAGTGTATCATAGTAGATACAAACAGTTGAATCGGCTGTAGCTCTATGTCTTGGAGTCTTTTCATATACAAACTTACAGAAATGCTAATCTTTGAAATTAAAAGCTAGAGTTCTAAACTGAAGAGGAATAAAAGAGGGATATGCCCGAGTTGATGCTGTTGCCTGGCTTGTAAACACAAGAGCAATGGGTATTTGAAAAGAGTTGAAGTCCAGTTTGTTCATCAAATTGCTGAGCAGCCCTGTGATCTCCAAAGGATCAGCTGAAGTTTTACTTTGTTGTCTTACCTGAAATAATGGGGAACGTGATTTGTAGTTAGTTTGGCTTGTGGATACTGAGTGAACCTCATTCAAGAAACTTTCTATCTACGTAAGATAGCTCTAGGTACTCCTCTTCCAGAGCAAGGAGAGCCTTCACCATCCAACAGACATTTTTGCACACTCTCTAAGAAGTAAGTACCTACCTAATATTAGAGAGGTCATTATAATAAAATAGCTAATTACAGTGAAAATAAAACTTGGGAGTAGGGAGTATTTTTGTATGATGGAGTCTTAATATTTATGAAGTTCCTGTATAATATAGCTTCAGTGCTGCAGCTTTACTCTGCATTGCCACTCATAATTATGGTGTCATCCTTCTCTGACATGCTTTAGACCAAATATTTAGTCATGCATACTACACATAAAAGGTTAGCTGTCTGTTACATCTTTGCTCCCCACTGGAATCAATCTGCAAAGAAATATGAAGTCTTTTAACACATTTTCACCAGCTTGACCCAGCTGTAGTACATGCACAACTGTCCCATTGGGTGGCTTGTACCACTGGTGGTACAAATGATCTAATCATTTTTATCAGTGTTTTTACTAATACAATTAATAAAAAGCTACCCAAATCTCAGTGATTCCCAAACTCTGCATCATGTTGGAACTTTGGGTGCTGGAGAACAGGCGGTCTACTCACCGCCCTGGTGAGCAGCTGGTGGCCTGGTAAACCACTGGCACACCAGGGCAAGAACTATCAGCGACTCCCAAGCTCTGCATCATGTTGGAACTTTGGGTACTGGGAGAACAGGCGGCCTACTGACCACCCTGGTAAGCAGCTGGGGCCCTGCCGCGGGCTAAGAATCAGACATTGATCCATTCCCCACCCCCGTTAGCAAGTAGACACCGGCAGTCTGAGTATCTTTTTGGAGGATGAATGTATACAGTGTGGCAGGTAAGGGGGATTTCCTTCTACCATCTCTTTGAAGGCAAATATTTTTATCACTGTTTTGCTCAGTTTTGATTAATGGTACTGCTTTATTCAATATTCTATTTTTAAAAGTTATATATTTCCTTCCATTTTGCTCTACTTGATTCAAAGAACAGCTAATGTAAACAAAATGGGCTGTACTATTGAGCCCATTGCTTGTGTCCTGGTGACCTGCTCTGAGGTTCTGTGGTAGTTTTATTGCAGTGTGGTGGCATGGGTTTGTTTGTCTTGTTCTGCTGTATTTTGCTACCTTCAAAAAAATAAAAATAAAAAATAAAAAGTAGATTAGAAAGTAACAAAAAACCTCTAAAAATCTCCCAACTCCACCAAAGCTAATCCATGGACCATGGATGAGGAGAAACTCAAAAACAATGCAATGGAATTATATAAGGTGATTAAAAGTATGTAACAACAAAACAAGTCAGTAAGGTACTGAGTAACCTGAAACAGGATACAACTAAGCAGATAATGGACTTAAAAAGTAAAAAGAAGAAAAGAAAGTGCTCTAGAGGATATGGCTGCATGTATGTTTAAGTGTGTAGGATTGAAAACCATGTTGCTAAATTGTTACTGGATCATTGAACTTCTTTGCAGTCTGGCTGTTTGAATGTCCACTTTGTATGCTTTAATTTTGTAACTTTAACAACTAGGTCTAAGAAGACAATATGTAATTTATCAACTAGTGATTTCTTACTGCTTTTTTTTCTGAAATTCTGTATTGTTTCTACCCCTTTTTCGGTTTTGCCTTCTTTTGCTCTTTAAATAAAAATTTTAAAATGCATAATTGCTATTGTAAAAAAGAGAGGAAATAGTAAGTGCTATAAAAGATATAACTGCATGAATATTCAAGGGTATAGGATTGATAACCATACTTCAAATTTCTTGTTGGATTTCAGGTCTGTTTGCAGTCTCACTGCTTGAGTGTCTACTTTGTATTCTCTAATTTTGTAGCTTGAACAAATATTTCTGAAAGGACAATATGTAATTTATCAACCAGTGATCTCTTACTGTTTATCATTTTTTCTGAAATTCTGTAATATTTCTACCTTTTTTCGTTTTTTTCTCTTTAAATAAAAAATTGAAATAGTTAAAAAAAAAAAAAAAGCTACCCAATGGGATGCTTATGCATATGCTACCAGAGGTTCAATCTGCCCAGGAGTGAGGCACATGAATTACGACCCCATCGTGTGTATGGTAAATGAGAGATGTTGAGACAGGCAAGCAACTATTACACTTGTGATTCAGCTATGAAACCTCAGAACAGAAACATGTATGTCAGTATTGCTGCTGTAGACTTCCTATTTATCAATTTTTACTTGAAAGCACTACTGTGTATTAGGTACCGCATGTGGCATTTTTAAACTTCACAGTAATTTGGAGTCATATTTTAAGTTAATAACAGACAAAATGTTATTTGTTTTGTTTTTGAAACATGATCTGCTATGTGTTCAGGCTGGCTATGAACTCATCATGTAATCCAGGCTAGTCTCAGACTGGTGGCAGTGTTCCTGCTTCAGCCTCCCAAGTGCTGGGATTACAGGCATTTACCACCATGACAAGCTCTGACAAAAAGTTTATTTTTTCAATTAATATTAAGTAAAATATTGATAGGATATATGTACAGATAAGTTTGAAAATAGATTCTCTTGAAATGTCACACAAGTGTGGCAGGTATCTTTTATATGAGAAGCCCAAAAGATGAAAAGCAAAATAAAAAGTAGGTAACAGAAAATAGAGAAATGTCTTTTGTAAATGGGAAGTGGATCAAAAGGTAAAGAGGGGAAGACAAGGGATGAAGAAAGAAATAAAGATGCACATGTACCAACTCCCCAGAGGAATGTAATTATTATGCACTGCAAACATGTACTGATTAAAAAATTAAAAATTGAAAAAATAAATTACATTTTCTCATCTGTCAATATTGATGACATTATTGTATAAACATAATTGAGAATGCAGTGTTTTGATAGATCTGTGGTTGTCAGTTTTGTCTGCACATAATCACTTAAATGATTTTTTTTTTTTGTAACAGAGATTGAACTCATGACCTCACACTTGCCTGGCAGGTGTTTAAGCCACTGAGCTAAATCCCCAGCTTAAATGATTTTTTAAAAAACATCTTGCCTGGGTCCTTGTGTGATCAGATAGGCCACAACATCTTTGGGTCTTTTTTTCTTTGACAGGTAGAGGTGGAAAGGATTGACACGTACCCTTTTTCAATAGATAATCTAAAGTTTCGCAGCTTCTGCAGAACTGTGTTCACTTAGTGGAGTTGTCACTCAGTTGAAATACAGGAAACTACATTCCTAAGTTTGTTCAACAGATATATTAAGTGTCTGCCATAGATCATACAGACTTCTAGCCCCTGCTGAGGGAAGATTCGACCAGGGATCTTCCTGGAGTTTGTATGTCTTACTTTTGGTAAAAGAGTGAATCTTTTCAAAGTCTGAATGCACCACTAACAGAAGCATATCATTTCCTTGGTATATTTAGGCTAATTTTTGGGTCCTGACTAGGTTTTACATGTTAGTTCATAGTGCTTGATTTTTTTTTTTTGCTTTTTAAAAATTTATTTCTATGCTCTATATTTAGGTTAATTCACTATTTTCAGCAGATCAGTTCCATCAGCGCTCCCTTTTTGGTGTTCTGTGGTCAGTAAGCCAAGAAATTATTTTTGCTTGTTTGTTATAAACAAACAGTACATTATTTTTGTTTTTCTAAAACCCTAACCTTCAAAGTTAAAATTAAATAGCATATCTTTTTCAGGAAAACAAACAATGTTCAACACTGTGGAAGACATAGTAGCTAAGCAAGTAATATCAATAGATGATGGTGATACAGTT
This sequence comes from Hydrochoerus hydrochaeris, assembly GCA_004027455.1. Classification (NCBI taxonomy): domain Eukaryota; kingdom Metazoa; phylum Chordata; class Mammalia; order Rodentia; family Hydrochaeridae; genus Hydrochoerus; species Hydrochoerus hydrochaeris. The sequence continues at coordinate 273,595 of PVLA01002210.1, read as the reverse complement.
TAAAATATCACTGAAGACTGAAAGATTTGAAATTATTCAGCTATTTTGATCTGTTCTGCTTCAAATGGATTATATTGTCACAGCTACTTCTATAACCAGATACCAATCTCTTCTCCACTCCCCAGTAATTACCCAAAATCTTGATATATAGAGCATGAACATCAGAGATGAAATGCACATTCAATTAGGCCAGAGCCTCTTTACTGACCTAAATAACAATTCATTCATGAGATAATGTGACCCAGGGTCCAAGAAGAAATCTGTTGCTTTAGCTGGGGAAGCCTAGCATAGAATAAACTCTCCAATGATCAGGGAATCATCTAAAATTAGACCATGCAGAAAAATATTGTAGCACTTTACAAGCCTGCTCTCGGTTTCAAAAATATTTCTTAAGATGTGTATGCAATTTGTTACCTAAACTATACTTGGTAGTTCCTTAATGTACATCTTTATTAGTGAAAAGCGCTTTTCTGTTAAAGAAATTGAGCAGTTAAGCAGTTGAGATATATTAAGATTGATTTTCCCCCATTTATAATTTAGAGAGCTCACCTTCTGTCAAAGAGGGCTTCCTTTTTGGAGAGATGGTCAATACATCATGGAATGTTTGGATAGCCACAAGTTTGGCAACCATTGCCATGGCAAGAGCATCAATTCCTGTCCTAGATATTAACGTATTGTATATGCAAGAGTTCATCTTACTCGTAATGATTTGTTTTTAGGAAATACACAATTATCATCCTGTTCTCAGGCTTCTTCCAGTAGATCTGACAGTAAATTCCTCTATTACTAAAAGAAAATTCTTACTATTAGAATGACCTCAGATTGTTTTGGGGAAGAGATTGAGAGAAAGTTAGTACACATTTTATAGTCAGTGAAAAATCTTAATGGGTTTAAGGTTTCCTGGGTCATTTGAATTAAAAGGGATCTCAGTAATGAAAATAAGATATTTTCATGTTAATAAGGCAAAAGGGTAAATATGTGGTTTTCCATTTTGAACCAGTAGGGAAAAAACTTAAAAGTATATCTCAAATGTCAAACTGAGATTTTATTCTACAAATGTTTATGGAGCATCAGTCAAAAATATAGATAAACCCCTTTCCCCTATAATTTAGTACAATCTAGTGGGAAATAAAAAATAGATACTAAGTACAATAATAACTTAGAGGGTGCTATAGGCTTGGGGTGGTGATGCATATAACAGAATGAAGGCCTTGATTGAAAGAGGGTTGCAGTTTCAAACAAACAATCAAGATGGGATTTATTTAGTGGAGGTATTGGGAAAAGAAAATACAGAAAGTTGATAAGAGATATGCGTAACGTAGGAGTCATAGTCTAGGCAAAAGGTATGTCCTTTGAAAATGCTCCGTGAAGCAGAAGTATGCCTGGAAATTGGAGCAAGTGGAAAACCCGTGTGGCTGGTGCAGGGGGGAGTGGGAGGGTGGGATAGAAGGAGAAAGAACCACACAGACAAGGCCAGACTGCAGGGGACTTTGTGAAGATTGAACTTCACTGCAGTGATATGGAAAACCTTTGGAAGCAATTGAGCAGAGACAAGACTGATCTGACCTCTCTGTGTGTCTTGGCATTCATCAAATGTTTCAGTATTTTTTATTTTTCTCAAATTTTACATCTTTTCTGAAATCCCAGTATTTTCCTTCATTTTTCTGTCTCTAGAAATTGTAAGAATATTGGTGGGAATGTAGACTGGTGCAACCATTATGAAAATCCACATGGCGAATTCTCAGAAGACTAGGATTGGAAGCCCCATTCAATCCAGCTATCCCCCTCCTGGGCATTTTCCCCAAAGAACTGAAAAGTTCATATCACAGTGATATATGTGCAACCATGTTCATCGCTGCACAATTTGTGATAGCTAAATCCTGGAAACAACCAAGATGCCCATCAACTGCAGAGTGGATGAAAAAGATGTGGCATTTTTATACAATGGAATATTACTCAGCTATAAATAAGGATGATCTTGAGGCCATCATAGGCAAATGGAGACAACTTGAGACTATCCTCATTAGTGAAATAAATAAGAATCATACTTATAAATATCATATTGTGTATCTAGTGTAAAAAGTAAATAAGAACTACAAGAGTAATAAAACCAAAATATGTAATTGCTATTGTAAAAAAGAGAGGAAAAGAAAGTGCTCTAAGGGATATAACTGCATGTATGTTTGAGTGTGTAAAATAGATGACCATATTGCTGAATCTTTGTTGGATCTTTGAGCAGAACTGTTTGTAGTCTGTTTGAATATTTACTATGTACCCTTTAACTTTGTAACTTGAACAACTGCATCCAGGATGACAGTATGTAATTTATAAATTACTGATTTCTTAGTGGGGCTTTTTCTCATTCTCCTTTTTTTCTTTCTTTTAGAATTCTGTATTGTTGCTACCCTTTTTTCTGTTTTTCTTCTCTTTAAATAAAATTTTTAAAATGTATGATTGCTATTGTAAAAAAAAGAGGAAATAGGAAGCACTATAAAAGATATAGCTGCATGTATGTTTAGGTGTGTGGGATTGATGACCATATTTCTAGGTTCTTGTTGGATTGTTGAACAGATCTGTTTGCACTCTCACTGCTTGAGTGTCCACTTTGTGTGCTTTAATCCTGTAACTTGAATAACTGTTTCTAAAAGAACAATATGTAATTTATCAACTAGTGATTTCTTACTGTTAATCTTCTTTTCTTGAAATTCTGTAATGTTTCTACCTTTTTCCTGTTTTTTTTTTTCTCTTTAAATAAAAAAAAAAAAAGAAATTGTAAGGATAGCTAATGCTGGCTTTGTTGAGTATGTTACCAATCACTGTACATTGATTAGCCCTATGCCCCTTACAGCACATTTAAATGGTGGGTGTTGTTATCTTCATTTTATAGGTGGGGAAACTGAGACTCATCATAAATGACTTTTCCAAGGACTTTGGGCCATGCAAGTGGCAGAGCCAGTATTCAAGAGCCCAGCAATAGGCTTTTAATTCTTCACTACAGAAGTAAAACATTCCTTACCACCCTAAGTCATTCCTAGACTTGTGACCACATACTACACTTACTCCTCAGCCTCAGCCCTCCTAACCCTCCTAACCCTTCCATTCCCCATACCTGGTTAGCTGAGAGATTTCAGGTCATCCTGGAAATGCATGTGGCTTAGAACATATGAATCAATGCATGTGTCAAGGACTAGGAAGGGGGATCAGTTGCAGCTTGTGTCACATTTATTGTGGAACTTTATAAAATTATAATATCCCAATTATAACATAGTTTTCTATATGCCAAGAGGTAAGGATAGAAAGAAAACTGAGTGTGTGTGTGTGTGTGTGTGTGTTAATGCTGGACCTTTTACCTCCCCATTGAGACCATGGGTGTGGATGTTTCTGGGTCAAAACAAAACAGTAAGTGTATATAGTAATTATCTTAACTTATTTTTTGAGACAGATTCTTGCTGTATAATCTAGGCTGGCTTTAAACTCTGTACATAGCCCAAGCTGGCCTTGAACTCATGGTGATCCTCCTGCCTCAGTCTCCCTAGTGCTGGGATTGTAGGCATGCACCACCATGCCCAGTCACAGTAGTTATCATGTGGCCCTGATAAATACTTTTAGGTAAAAATTATGAATAGTTAAATTTGCACTTTTGATTTCATTCTCAGTTCCACCCCACATCAAATTATTAGTTGTTTAATGTCACTGTAACCTTTTTATGGACATTAATGATGTTGCCTTATGAATTTTCTGTTGTATTTTGAGAGAATGAACCATAGCCTATTAATAGAAATGTATGACTGCAATAAATTCTGAGGAGGAAGCCATTATAACCTCTTATGTGAACACATAAATGTCTACATGTTTGACATATTTGAAAACACAGGGCTTCTTTTAGGTCCTATCTTATGGAAACAAGCATTGTGATAGTCAGTGGAAATATATTTTTGAGGTGCTGGTAAAAGGGAATTTGCCTTTTAGGGAATTTTCTTACCAAATGTGGTAAGTAAAACTTTGCTTGTGGAAAAAAAAAAAAAAAACTTTGCTTGTGAATGTGTAACACCTATCACCCTTTTATTAACATGTTGGAGCTGACTTTCTGTTTTCCAAGGAAAATGAAAATGCTTTTCAGTACCTGTGTGGCATATATTGTACTTTCAAATAAGATTCTACACAAGCCAAGGAGACTACAAGTTTTTCAGAAGAAGAAAAACCAAAACACAACCCACACAGATAAAGCAAATCTAAATATTGATTTTAAAATTGAATTATAACTCTTCAGAGAACAGCACTTAGTACCCACTGTTTGCCAAACAAGAAACTCCATGTTCTGGGTAGCTGTAAAAGAAATAGAACATGCTTCCCCAGTGTATTTCAGTGGATAGAATAGAAAGAACATAGACAAGAGGCATATTGGGCATGAATTTAAATTTTTTTTGTATTTATCACTTCTGTGTCCTTGGGCCAGTTGTTTAAACTAAATTCCAGTTTCTCATTTGTAAAACTACTCTGAGTAATAGGTATTAACTCTACAGGATTTTGAGAATTAAAGCAGAACAATAAATGCAAACTAACTTACCCTACTAGGTACATAGTAAAAATTTCCTTCACACAGATCAAGAATCACTTAGAAGGGAGTATGGTAAGGGGAGGATAAAAATATATATAATGGTCTCATAGGAAAAAATCATGAAGCAATAATGGGTAATTACAGCATGTTGTAACAAGTATTTTACATAGTATGGATATGAAACAGAACCAAATTAGGGATGGATCCTTTAGGTCTCCACTGAGAACCTACTTGACCTGTCCTTGATTGTAGAAGACACTGGTGACCAGAATCTCTGCCTTCATAACCCTTGGTTTTGTTAAGAGGACATTGATTGTGGAGATTAATCACACCAATAAACGCCAAAATGCAACTGTGCTTAGTGCTCTCAAATGATAGAAGACAATGTATATAACTGTATAATAGGCAAATTTGATGTAGTTAGGGATGCCCAGAAAACCTTCCCTGAAAAAAAAATGACACTATTAATACTGATACCTTAATGGTGAGTAGGTGCTTTTTAATTCTCAATGTACCATCAGGGGCCTTTGGACCTTATTTTAGTGTTTTTGTTTTGGAGTTTCTTGTTTGAAATATCTTCAGTTTTTAAGAATTCCATAAGTTTTGTCTTTCTTATGGTTTCTGAGGATGGGGGTGAGGGGGAGGGAATTTACTTAATTTAAGGCAGAAAACAACTCATTTTGTCCCATGATTATCATATAATTGTTTTCACTGGAGTCCTTTACACAGCCAAGATACACTGTGATGTCTTAGTGGTCTTATCTTTCCTTTGTCTTGAAACATTTTTGTGTTTTATCATCTGAGAAGTTAGTTAAGATTGCTTGTAAGATTAAAAGAGTGTGATCAAATCATCCTAAGGATGATGTAGAAGATAAATGTTTACTATTTTATTTTCTTGATTAAAAAATAACTTGCATTACCCACAGTTTTTGCATCTTCAAGAAGGTAAAAATAGAGATGGGCATAGTGGTGCACACTGTAATCCCAGTACTCTAGGAGGCTGAGACAGGAGGATTGTACTTTCTAGCCTAGCCTGGGGGAACTTAGTGACTTAGTGAGACATTGTCTCAAAAAAAAAAAAAAAGACTAGGAATGCAGCTCAGTGCCAAGGCCTTGGGTTTAATTCCCAGTACCCCCACACAACCCCTTAACAAAAAGCCTGGAAACACCATTTTTTTTTAACCTAAATTTAAAAAAAATCTTTAGTTGAACATACTTGAGAATTCAGAAGTTTATATTTTTCCTATGCTTGCAAAAGAAGAAAACTAATAAAGATGTCTTTATGATCAGGTGTGATTCAGATGTACCATCTCTGATAGACTACGTGCCTAACATAAGCATAGACCTGGGTTAGATATTGTGCTGCGAGTGGAGGGATGGATAAATGCAGATGGATGGAAGTTCTGTAGACTATAATGATACTGGCAACAGTCTTATATTATGTAAGCAAGATATAAGACTGTTCTTCAGATGGAGATATTCAGGATGAATTTTCCTCAACAAAAGAATCAGTGAGTCAACAATATGATATTATTCAGTAGAAAGTATTTTATCATACAGCACTTTGTAACAAAAAGCTGAATCATCATGTTTTTGACAAAAATACATGTGACAAACTGGATATGTTGGTGCACACCTGGAATCCCAGCATTTGGGAAGCTGAAGCAAGAGGATCCCTCTGAGTTTGAGGCCAGCCTAGGCTACATATTGAGTTCAAAGCCAACATATGGAGACCTTGTCTGAAAAAAATTAAAAAGGGCAACAGTATTCTTTCATCTTTTATGATGAATGTGTACCAAAAATTTACTTCCTATAATTGACCAGTACTCCAGTTGTCTATATAAAAATAACTGGAAGGAATACATGATATAAAAATGAAAAAAATCAAATGACTTCACTAAATCTAAAAGTGAAAATGTTCTGTAGTTATTAGGCCAAGAAGGTGGTGGTTCTCTTTTCAGTAAAAAATGGAGCCATCAAAGCATTCAGATGTGGTTCAGTGATTCACCTGTAAGAAGAACCAGAAGTAATGATAAGTTAGAACCTGTTAGATATGTATTTGAATCCTAGGATCAGCGTTTGCAGCTTGGGTTTGTTATTCAAGAGAGTTGATGATCAGTTAGTTGCATTCAGAAGTCATTGCTCATTTTGAGTATCTGTAGCTATAAAGCTTAGCATGCAATGAATAAATTTTTTCATTAAATTTATTCTTTAATAAATTAAAGAAAAGGCCCATTGCTTCATGGGGTAAGCAATGGAGACTGTCTTCTGGTATACAGATTTCAGCAGCCAGACAAAAGTATAGAGACAGAGGAAAAGACATGAAAAGGCCCTGAGGTGGGAGAGAGAATGATTCACAAATGAGCTAAATGAAAGTCATGTGGCTGGGAATGCAGAGGGAGAAGATTGGGTCAGGATGAGGCTGGAGCAGGAAATGGGCATGCATGATGCAATGCTTAGTATGCATGTGGAAGTTCATAAAAGGGACGCCAACAGTTTTAAGCAGAGGTTAAGTATTGTCACATGTGGATGGGGTTTGAAATGGAAGGTTGTAGTTCATGTGTGCTTAGTTTCAGTCAAAAATCTTGAGTTAATTAAAATTTTGACCACTAAATTTCATATCAACTAGGTGAGAGTATAAAATGAGAAAGGGCCCAGAACTCAGTCTCTGGGATCATCACAGTTTTTGACCCAGAAAAGGAAGATGAACTGGCAAACGGTGGTCTGATGACATAGAAAAAACCTGGAGAGTGCTACATGAAGAAAGAGGAAAGGGAAATATTATGGGAAGGGTCTATAGCATTGATTGCTCCTGAGGAGTCAAATAAGAGGAAAACTTAAAAAAAATGTTCTTGAATCTAGCAAATGGAGATATTTGGTAATCATAGGGAAAGGCAATTCAGTAAAGAGATAAAGTTACAAGCTGGATGGAAACTACTAGCTATGAAATGGGAGGTGAAGCAATGGAGGCAACATAGATATTGTTGAGAAATTTGGCTTCTTAAAAGAGATAGAGAGAAAAGACACAATAATATGAAATGGCCAGATAAATAACTGTCAAGAGTTCCCTTGAATTTTTTTTGGCTTTCTTTGTAGCAAGCTCTGACATGAAGCAGGCCACTGGTCCTTGTAATCAAGTTGAAGGGCACGAAGCTTTGCTGAAGCAGACATCCAACATTTGTTACCTCAGTGTATTCTTCACAGCAACCCTGTGAGGTTGATTCATTGCCTGCATTTTATAGATAATGAAACTGAGGTTCAGAGAAGATGCCCTGAAATGGTCAAATATCTGGGAAGGAGCAGAATAAAGCAGGACCCACACTTCCTGATAGGACTTCTACACAAGGGTGCATCACAATTTAAATAACAAACCACTCTTCACAAAAGATTTCTCAACTTGAAAGTTAGATTCTTGGGATTATTTTTATTTCTTGTAGTACAGTTATGTCAGTGAGTGATGAGGTTATGTTCTGAGAAATTTGTCTGAAGGCAATTTGATCATTGTGCAGGCATCACAGAGTCTGTTACACAAACCTAAACGGTATAGGTCAACCACTTGATGTGATCTCTTAATGTAGTCAAGAGATACAAGCACAATTGTGAGATGCTGTTGGTGTAAAACAGCATGCTGTTTATGATAAGCTTTCCTTTTATAAGTAGGAGTACTGTACATTCCAAAATAAGGATGAATGTATAATAAATATATGAACAATAACATAGCTGTTTATTATCTAGTATTAGGTACTATACACAACTTTGTGTGCTATATTTTATAGCAACTTTTTTTTTTAATTGGAACTCAAACTTGCCTTTGCCAGGCAGATAGATGCTTGTTGCCCTCGCCTTTATGTGCTATATTTTTATATAAAGAGCAGTACACTAGATTTGTTTATACCAGTCTCATCACAAATAGGAGTGTTGTACTGTGATGATACTAAGCTGTTACTAGGCAATAGGAACTTCTTAGCTTTGCTATAATTTTATGGTATCAGCTTTATATATGTGGTCTGTTGTTGACCACAACAAATGATGTATATTCATGCAACCTGACATACAGAATCAGTTCCCAGCTTCTCAATCATTGCCTTCCATTGCCGGAGCCCAGCTGCGGCAGGGCTAGGGTTTCCCAAAGGTGGACAGGGAGTCGGCGAGTGAGAGACAGAAAACACTGCACACCAGTCTGTGAATGAATCTGAATCCGCCTTTATTTTTTAGAAGCTGGAATATATATTTGCCAACCCTGGCAGCAACCCCCAGCCCCAAGCAGGAAACACCCCAGGCCCAGGGCCAGGCAGGGACAATCCCAAACAATAGGTTTTAATTGACCTCAACTCCAAGCAGGAAGCGCCCCAGGCTCAGGGCAATAGGTATCAATTAACATCTCAATCTTGTCGTTTAGTTAGCCCGGGAAATGCAAGCCTACGCACCCGGACGCCTGCAGGAGGAAGAGATGTGGGACAGCGCCTGTCTTAGGTCAAGGACTCTTCACATGAACCCAACCAGGCCTTACCCGTCATGGGCCTGCAGGACAGCAATTGGTCCTGTGCCTGTCTTAGGCGGCTGGTGGCGTAACATATGTGTCCTAGTTGCCCGTCTCTGGCTGCCTGTCCAGTGTCTCAGGGCAGTTGTCTCTCAGGAATTTTGTAAATCCTCCTCCATGAGCTCTTTTACCCAAAACTCCCGCATAAACTCTCTCACATTATTCACAGAAGGCAAAACCCCACAATCAGTCCTCACGAAGGGGTTATCTAGAGGGCCTCCAGCAACCCCCCTGGAGTCTCCACCCTCGACTCCATATTGAGCATTACATAAAAACATACACATGTGAACTACACAAATTACAATTATCAGTACAAAACATTCCAAGATCCCCGCGCCCAATTCCCACATGCGGCGTCCTTTTCCTGGAGAAGCGATTGTCACAAGGTGTGGAAGACTAGGACGCGGCATGGACAGAAAAGGGTGCCACATTCCATAACATTTCTTTAGTCTGTCTGGTGTTTGAATTAGTTCCTCTGAAAAATAGAAACAGTAATCTGAGTTCCCAGAGGTTTTAGAGAAAGATGTGAAGGTCCAGGCTATTTTTCTATACCCTTACCACCCTAGTTCTATTATCTTACTACTTTATCCGGGACCCCCCATGCATGAAAACAGCAAATATGAAATCTTTTCATATTTCACCCCACTTAAATCCTGAATAAATAATGTCATGTTGGTGAAACACTTTGACGTATGTTGAAGGAAAACCTTTGGTGAACAAAAGTTATAACTAGCATTGTTATAATGCTAAGTCAATCCTGCTTTGCAATAAAAATGTTAAGTGTGTGATGACAGCTCTGGGCTTGAAGATTACCTTGCATGTTTTACTGTTAGGATTGCACAGTGGGGTCAAGCTAATCAAGAATGTGTACAGCTGAGTTACACATGTCCAAGTAAAACAGAAGAAAGAGTTGATATAAAGTTAAGCCATATTCTTTTGTCAGTTTTTCTTCAATATCAAAGTCCTTGTTTGATACAAGTTTTCAGGCTATGGAAGGCACCGATCTAAAACAATTATGTGTTTTTCTCTTCTGGGATTTTGTTCCTTTCCAGAACCACTCCTGGCTAACTTATATACATTCCTGAAGTGCATGTGATAGAGCTGTTCATTCGCCTTGAGGGGAAGGTTCTGATATCACAACATCGGAATCAAGTCTTGATGTTTAATTTTATTTTAAGCAGACCTTTATGAGTAGTTTGAAGAAGGTAGGCATTTGTTTTCTGCACATTGCCAGGATCATTACTGCAGTATGAACTCCTAATGTCTGTGCCTACTTTGTGAGGCTGGAATGTGACCATTGACTCTGGAAAGCCATAGCAGCCATATCCTGTTCTTTTTCAGCCTCACATCTGAGCACAGGTGATACTGGGTGACATTTCAGACTCTGAAGCAGTGCAGTGTTACTGCCTCAGCAGATGTGCACTACCTCTGAATTCTAAAGCAAGAACGTATAAAGAGAAGACCTTGCTACAAGCTTGGCCACCTACCTCATACAGTTTGAAAGTTGTGACTTCCAAGTTCAGAACACTTCAAATTAGCAAGCATTGCTCTTAATTTTGTAGTAGGTATTTGGATGACATTCTTTTAGGTGAATACTATTTCCCCACTCTTCCCACTTAAGCTTCAGAGAGAGGCATATAAACTGGAAGTGGCAAACATACATGCCTGAAATAGAAGAAATTTCATTTTAATATGTGGAAAAATTAAAATAACATCTAATTAAAACAAATATTGTGTTGTTTATAATATTACTGTATTACACTATATAGATTATGTATTGTAGAAGTCATAATATGACTATATATATATTATACAAGCCAGCCACCAATGCAAGTTATAAATTGTGTATTTTACAAAGAATATAAATATAATTAAGTATACTGTTAATATAGCAAATTGTAGTAGTAATACTTTATTTTTTAATTATTTTACATACTATTTTTAGATTGCTTATATAAGAGAAAATGTGATATTTAAGTTTTTGAGACTGAATTGTTTTGCTTAACATGATGGTCTCCAATTTTATTCCAATTTTAATTTGTTTCCTGCATTTCATTCATCTTTATGACTGAATAATACTCCTGTGTGTGTGTGTGTGTGTGTGTGTGCACGTGTGCGTGCGCTACAATTTCCATTCACTCATTAGTTAGGGGCATCTAGGCTGTTTCTACAGCTTAGCAATCATGAATTATACTGCTTTAAAGATGAATATACATGTATCACTATAGTAGGCTGTCTTTAATTCTTTTAGGAATATACCTAGGAATAGTATATCTACTTTGAGACTTGAGGAAACTCTATGCTGATTTCCATTATAGTTGTAGTAAGTTTCATTCTCATCAATGAGAGAGAAGTTTTTCCTTGCTTCCTCCCCTCCCCTCCCCTCCCCTCCGCTCTGCTCTCAATTGCTCGCTCTCTTTCTCTGTCTCTCTTCCTAATGATAGTCTTTCTAACTGAGGTGCAGTGGAGTCTCAGTGTAGTTTTGATTTGCATTTTTCTAATAGTTAAAGATATTGATTATTTTTTTATAGACTTTTTGGCCATTTGTACTTCTTTTGAAGTACAGTTCAGCCCATTTATTGATTGGGCTATTTGGTTTGTTTTTTGTGGAGTTTTGCCCATGTCTATCATCTCAAGTATTGACCCTATATTTTCTTCCAGTAATTTCAAAGTTTCTAGTCTTACATCTGTGTCTTTATTCTATTTTTATTTTATTTTAGTACAATAATTATCCTACATAAAGTGTAAGTATAGGACTGAATAAGAGTGGTTCCTGATTTAAGAGGAAATGCTGTCAGGTTTTCCATGTGCAGTGTGATGTTGGCTGTGGGTTTGTCATATATGGCCTTTATCAATTTGAGGAAAGATCTTTTTATACCTATTTTTTCTCCTCCTCCTCCCCCACCCCATGAAAGAGTATTGAGTTTTGTCAAAGTCATCTATTGAAATAATCGTGTGATTTTTTTTTTTTTAAATCCTTGCTTCTATTTATGTGGTGTAGTAACACTATTGATTTGCTTATGTTGAACTATCCTTGCAGTCCTGGCATGAAATCACTTGATCATGGTATGTGATCTTTTACATGTGTTGTTGAATTCTCCTTTAAGGAATTTTAATGATTTTTTTTTCATTTATGTTCATCAAGTATATTGCTGTATAATTTTCTTGTTGAATCTTTACTTTTGGTATCAAGATAATGTTGGCTTCATGGAAAGTGTTCAGAAGCATTCCATCCCTTTGTATTTCATAGAAAAGCTCAAAGAACAATGGTGTTATTCTCCTTTAAGGATAAAATTCAGAAGTAAATGTATCAGGTCCTGGGTTTTCCTTAGTTGGGAGACTTCTTATTGCTGGTTCAGTGTCTGCTTATTGCTGATGTGTTAACTTTGTTTCTTCTTGACTTACTATTGGCAAGTCATATGTGTTTAGGAATTTATTTCTTTTAGATTTTCTGACCTATTGAAATACAAGTTTTGAAAATAGTTTCTAATAATCAGCTAGTATATGTTGTAACTTTGTCTTATTTTCCTATAATAGTAATTTAAATCTTTTCTCTTTTGGTAAATTTACTAAATATTTGTCAATCTCAATTTATCTGTTTAAATAACCATATCTCTTATTCATTAATCCTTTGTATTCTTTTAGTGTCTTAATCATTAACTGCCACTTTGATCTTCAATATTTCTTTTCTTCCACTGTATTTGGGGTTGGTTCTTATTTTGCTAAGAACCTGAAATGCATCTTTAGTTCATTTGTTTGAGATCACTGTTTCCCTGATATAGGCACTCCTAGCTATAAACTTCCCTCTTATAATTGTTTCTGTTATGTCCCACAAATTTTAATATATTGTGGTTACATTATCATTGGGTTCTTGTAATTAAAAGGTTTTTTTCTACCTTGAAGTCTTCAGTGACTCACTAATAATTCAGAAGTATATTATTTAATCTATGTATTTGTTTAGTTTTTAAGGTTTCTTTTCCTTTTCACTTCTGCCTCAATTCCGCTGTGATCTGATAGAATGCTTTATGCCATTGTGACCCAAAATATATATATGAGATTATTTCAGGGTTTTTTAAAATACTTATTAAGACTTACTTTAAGTCCTAAAATGTGGTCAGTTTTGGAGAACGCTCCATGGGCTGCTGAAAAATGTATTCTGCTGTTTTTGACTAGAACACCTGTGAACATCTAAATTCATTCAATCTATAGCATAGGTTGAGGATGATTTTTTTCATCTTGTTGATTTTTTTTTTGACTAGTTGAACCATATTTGTAAGAGTAGAGTATTGAAGTCACACACTGATTTTGTTGGAAGTCTGTCTGACCATTTAATTCAAATAGTGCTTGTTTTACAAAATCAGCTGTGCCAATATTCAATGCATAGATATTTACAATTGTGATTTCTTCTTGGTGAATTGTTCTCTTTGCCAATAGGTAATGCCCTTCTCTGTTTCTTTTGACTAAATTTTAATATGAAGTCTACTTTATTCACTTTTGAGCTCTAGCTGCTTTAAGTATCATTTTCCATATTTTCACTTTTAGTCTGTATATGTCCTTGCAGATGAGGTATGTTTCTTGCAGGCAACATATAATTGAATCTTATTTTTGATAAGGTTTGCCAGTCTGTCATTGGGAGAGCTAAAGTTATTTCTATTACATATTATTCAGAGGTATATACTGATTCCTGTCACTTTGTTTTTGAGTTTATTCCTGATATTCATTCATTTATGTACTTTCCAAGTGAGACGTATTCTTTCCCTCGGTCTTGTGGAAATGATTGTCTTCTTCTGTGCTTGAGATTCTTTTAAGTACTTTCTACAATGTTAGCCTAGTGTTCATGAATTTATTTAGTTTATATTTATCTTGGAATAAATATGTTTCTCCTTCAAATTTGTAGAGGGTAATCTTGTGGGGTGTAGCAATCTAGGTTGCCAATTATTTGTTTTCAGGGATTAAAATGTATCAAACCCTTATAGGCCTTCAGTTTTTCTCAAGACATCTTCTGTTATTCTGGATTTGTCATTGTAAGTGATCTGATGTTTCTCTAACCACTTTTACTACTCTGTCTTTGCTTTGCATTTTTGGCAGTTTGACTACATGTCATGGAGAAGTTCTTTTCTGATCATATCTATTTGGAGTTCTAAATGCCTTCAATACTGGGGTATCCATCTCATTCCCCAGATTTAGGGAGTTTTCTGCTATAGCTTCAATGAATAGGCTTTTTTATGCCATCAGCTTATACTTTGTCACCCTCGTCAACACAAATGAAGTCATAAATCTGTTCTTTTAGAGTTTTTCAAGATCTCTTAGATAATCTTTTCAGTATTTATTTTTCATTATTACTATCTCAGCATTAGAATACATTGTCGTCAAACCGTAGCATTCTTTCTTCTGATTTATCTTGCCTATCACTGACTTTTAGTTGAATTTTTTATTTGTTCATTTCATGGATTTCTGTTGGTTCTTTTTCAGAATCTGTATCTCTTTACTAAAGTGATATTTTATATTCTGTTGGTTCTTTTTCAGAATCTGTATCTCTTTACTAAAGTGATATTTTATATTCTGTTTTGGTTTTCTTAGTCTATTCAGTTTTTTTGTGTCTTCTGTGAACTTACTGATCACTTAAACTAGGAAAAAAAGGATTTCAGTGATACTTATATACAAGAATAGGAGTAAAGGAAGGGAAATGTCAAGGATATAAGGAGCAAAAGAAATATAAATGGAAAGTGAGAGAAGATATCAGGAGCTAGAATATAATGAACTAAGAAACGTGAAGTTAGAAAATCCTATGAAACAACCTTAGTGTGAGAGAACCTGACAAAACAAACTATAGAAGCTTGTGGGCACACCCACACACATATTGCCCACATGCATGCATGAAAAAAAGCTCCCCAAATTCAGGTGCAAGGAGACAGTTATTTCTTCTACATTTCTACTACTAATTTTTTTTTTTTTGAAGCCATGAGTACTTCACTTTTGTCCAAGGAGGAAAAGCTGTGTAGTCAGAGCTCTCACTCAAGAAATCTCAGGGTGAGATTTAACCCTCTGTGATTTTAGGTGTTATTTATTTATTTATTTATTTATTTATTTATTTATTTTGTCAGACAGGGTCTTACTGTATAGTTTAGGCTGTCCTTGAACTCTCACTATGCAGCTCAAGCTGGCCTGGGACTCATAGCAATCAGTAGGTGCATACTTGGGCTGTTTGCTAGTGATGTAACAGCCCCATACCCACCAACTCAATCTCTTCTGTATCAGGGAAAATTGGGCTGTTTACCAAACCTCTCACATAGTCTGGGCAGATTTGGACCATGGACCAGAGACACAGATTGTGCTCCTGCAGGTGTGGCTAGCCAGTATCTGCACACTACCCTGTTTATGCTGGATACTTCCAGGGATTTTAGCAGGGATGGGTGCACAGGGTTGAGATATGAAACTGCAGGCACCCAGCCTTCCTCTTAATTCCTAAAACTGTACCCCTAGACTGCAATCCAGTTGCATCACAAACTGCACATGTGTAAACTGTTGGTGCCACAATATTCAAACCACTGTTTGCCACTTCCTGCCCTTTTTCTTTTTGGTATTTCTCCCACCTGGCTTACTGCTGACTGAGATTTCCTGTACCTGGAGTTTGGTGTCGCAAGTGCCAGACACTGGGCTATTTCACCTAACCTCATGATTTTAGTTTTTCTGTGGCATAGTCACCATTCTTCTGGGCCCACACTAGCTATTATGATGAGTGTCCACTGTCTTCTTGGAATGAAATGGTAGTTGTGTCTTGGTGATATAAAATGTGCAGGGATTTTCTGTTCTCCCATGCCAGTCACCAAGGCAGAGGCAGCTAACATGGTTTTCTACCCTATTTCTGTCCAAGTCCATTTCCTCCTTGTTCTACCAAGGCAGAAGCAGAGAAAACTTCTTAGATGGCTCTCCTTCCCCAATCTATCTAAATCTGAGAGAAAGCTGGGAATGAAATCTTCTATCCCTATTCGCTTGATTAAACTCAGGTATCTCTGTCCAGTAGCCCATTCAGCACTCAAATAGTTGATTTTTCTTTCTTATTAGAGGAAATACCCCTCCCCGACTGAGCTGCTAAACATTCAGGGTTGGAGTGCGTTATTTCTATTACTTCAGTTACCTTTCTAAATACCAGTATTTGTAGATTTTAACTGGTTGCCAGCTTGTTCAAGTTGCAATTCAGCCATTTCCTATAGTTCCCCTTTCTCCCTACAGAGTCACATGCCTGTTGGTTTCAACAAATATCCCAGAGCTGAGTGACTTGTGAGTGCTGGCTACCTCTAGACTGCCATATTTTAGAACCTGTAATTGTATTTTTGCCAGCAATTTTTAATTACATGATATTTAAAAATTTAACAGTTGGAACATAACATAGTATATGTTTACTAGCAGTGTGAGTGAATCTTACATATTACTCTCACTTTAGAAATGAACTTTGGCAACATGGTCTCAAATTACTATGTTTTCTTCTTAGAAACTTTTTATTTTATTTTAGTGGAATGTAACCCAGACACCCTAACCCTACACATAATTTTTTCTTTTCAGATAACTATTTCTGGAATATGATACATTTATTTATGATACATTTATTTAAAAAGGAGAAATGGCAACAAGTAACTGAAATATTCCAGTTGATTTTTTAGGAATGCTTATTGCAACATGTATAGGTCCCAGTGGTTTTCTAGCATTTAGTATATATGCATTTTTAATGAATTACTAGTTTAGAATAGTTACAAAAATAGTGAAACTTCCTGACATTTCCTGTATATAAGGCATTGTATACTAATGCTTTAAATGAAGACTACACATTATTTGGCTTCAAGTGGAATGGTTTCTATATTTGATTCAGCTGTGGACCTGAGTTAAAAATTATCACATCAAAATGGCCTTGAGCTTTAGAGTACTGAAGTTAACACCAAACATAGGAAAGAGGGTAGATCTTCCTGGGTACAGGTAATAGGCACAGGGCAGTGACATGAGAAGCCTCAAATGTACTTCTGTGTTTTATTTAGTTGTGCAGTAAAGTGTATTGTGAAGTACAGTGAGGATTTAATTCAGAATTTCTTTACATTGTTTTGGTCATTTATAATGATTAAATATATTCACAATGTACAATCAAATATAAAATAAATGAGATTATATTGTCATAATGACTATGGAATTTCAAAGTTTGGGATTTGACAGTCATCTAGAGAAATGATTACTGGTCTCTGTGGTAAGTCCTTGAGGGACTGCATTTGCTGTCAAAATGTCTAAATCCTCGAATGTATCCAGCTCTGTCAGTAAGCTAGAGTATCTTGTAGTATGTATGGCTGTATGACATTTATCTGATTTGTTTTGATACTGTTTTGATCAGTAAAATATCAAGTAATTTTAAAGCATATCACTAAATTTACAGTAGCTCTATTCTTTAATTTTTTTCTTAGTTATCCAGTACCAGAAGTTCAGCTATTAGCTTTTAAAGGGCTTTAGAAATTTAGGTATATTCAAAAAGGAAATTGTTCTTCAAAAGAGTTTTTAAAACAACCTAATATTGTAAAGAACATATTGACTTTGGCATCTAGCCTTGGTTCTCTATTCTTAGAAAGTATGCCAGTTTGTTCTAAATTTCATCATGAAAATTAGTACCTCCATTCCCCAAATGTCTTAGTATTGCACTAGAAGCAACATGGAAGAAAAAAGATTTCTAGCCAGTACCTTGTTGCTGTTCTTTGGCTTCTGTAATTAATATTCAGTGTAAAATAAATTATCTCTGGTCTTTGAATCATGCTGAAAGATGCCTTTCAGTCTCTATGGTCACTCTGTGGACTGGTTTTATTGGCAGCACTTGTGTAAGCAGTGAAAAACCATATGGTACCAAAATATATCAAATGGAGTTTAGAGAGTAGCGCTAAGTCTAAACACCAGAAAAGGTATAAATCTGTATACAAATCTGAATGGTCAAATGAATGCAGTTCTAATTGAACCTCTACCTAGTAAGCTATTCATTTCTTTATAGTGTTACCTAGGTGTACATACCATGGGTTATTCTTATGTTCAGATATCTAAAGCACATTAACTTGATCTCTAAATAAAAAATTAGTGAAAAGTTTATTTTCAGCTTTTTGAATTTGGAGACTTATTTTCTTATATAACTGATACTGCATGTAGTTTTTTGGTTAGGTTTAAAAAAAAAAAAAAACCTTCTCAGACTCAAAATGGAACCAAAGAATGTTTTTACAATATTCTTATTTTTTTGTACTATGGAAAAATGTTTCTTTGACCTTATCCTGAAAATGAATGATCTTGTCACATACTAAGTGTAACTTGATATCTTTCTTTTCCTTTGCTCTTTCTGAGTGGTAAAGGCAGGGAGTTGATCTGACTATAGGATCCTTCGTGTGTAAGGAATGTTTAGAAGTTATCTGAAGGTGTGTTTATATTTCTTTTACTAAAACCTAAAAGCAAGCCTAATGCCTACTCCATTCCATTCTTAAGACATTCCTCCTAGTTTACCCCCTAACTTCTAAACAGAAGAAGAAAATGAAGGTTAGTATGAGAATTATACAATAAAAAGTTACATTTATCATTCAGCAACTTATGAAGGGTTAAAAATTCATTAGTAGTACATAGTGGTCCCAGAGTATGCATATATATAAGATGGGATAAGGAAAGTTTGTGAGACAAAGTAATTTGATCTTAAACCAGTATGTTGAAGGTGTTTTATTCTACTTATAAAGACCCAAAAGAAATTCAAAAGATGAGTGCTATGTAAATAAAGTGGAGTAATTCTATGAAGATAAGTATGGATTCAGATGCCCACAGCCTAATAAAATGAATATACATTTTATCTCTTTCGTTTCTATTTGGTTTAACATTTGGTAGAGACTCCTTTTCAGGGATAAAATATTTGTAGCCAACAGGTAACATGGGAATGGGCAATTATGAGGATTTTTAGGAATGAAGAGTGATATTCATAAAGGACCCAGGCAGACAGATACTATGGAACAATATTTGGAGAATTCTCAGGCATGATAGTGTGAGGTAGAGTAACCAAAATCTTCAATTTACTGCTCACAGTAATATCCTAGGATTAGCAAAATTGAGAAAACTTCAGTGAGTCTTCATGAGAGAAAAAAATGGATTATTTAAGAGCATTATCTTTTCAATTAAAAAGGAAAAGACAAACTGGGCATGTTGGTGCATTCTGTAATCCCAGCACTTAGGAGACCAAGACAGGAGTACTACCACGACTTCCAAGCCAGGCTAGGCTGCATAGCGAGTTCAAGACCTGCCTGAACATAGTGAGACCCTGTCTCAAAAGAAGAAAACATTAGGATCTCTTTAAAAAATAAAATAAAACAGTGTGGGCAGACATGAGAGAAACAGTTCATTTAAAAGAAGTGAATGTAATATTATCAAATGGAGAACCTTGTTACAAGTAACATTAGCCTGATAGATGCTATGCTTTAAGAAAAGTAAATTTTACAGCTGGTTGAGGAGCAGTACTGGAGGATAAAGAGAATGCCTTTCTCTTAAAATCCTAATGGGAATCCCAGTTTAACAAACAAGCCAGGTGTCGTGGTGCACACCTGGCACTCAGGAAGTTGAGGCAAGAGGATTGCTGTATGTTCAAGCATGGGCTACAGAGTAAGTTGAAGGCCGGCCTGAACTACAAAGTGAGACCCTGTCTCAAAAAACCAAATACATACATACATATACTTACATACAAACAATAAGCAAAAAAGGGACAGAATGTTTTGTGTGAACAGTCACAAGAAAAGGCAGATGTTCTTGGATTAGCATTGCAAGGATGTAGGCTTGATACTCAGCAAGAATTGGATAAATGTGGCCTGAGAGCTTTAAATGTATACTGCTTGCTTTAATATTTGTGGACAGATCCAGATCCAGCTCCAGAGCTACTTGTCAATGTTTGGATGTTTTTTAGGCGAGAGCCTTGTAAGAATGCTTTGCAACCCAGAATTAAGCAAAATACTGATTGATAACAGAGTTTGAGTAAGCAATACTGACACATTCCATACCTAGCATCCCTTTAAAAAGAATGCTGGCCCTAGCTGAAATTGTGTATTTAGCCTTTTTTTTTTTTTGTACATAGTAAAATGATAATAAGAATCTATAGTAAGAAGCATTTCTGGGATCCATAGGCTCTACTTTGAACTTGATAAGCCTGAAGAAAATTTAAATCACCTGATTTAAGCTCCACAAAACAAGGCATTGGTAGTCAGTAGTAAAATTTCAGGCCTATAGGGTACTGACTCCAGAAAACTTGCCTTCCACATTTAACCAGGTTATTGACAGAATATAGCTTTACAAAAAGACAGGTTAGACCTAGAGAGGCTATGAAAGAAGAGTAAGTTTTGTAGGTAAAATCTGACTTTGAATTATTGTTCTATCATTTATTGCTCTGTAGACTTAGTCAAATCACTTTATTTTTCTGAGCCTCAATTTCTTTACCTATAAAATGATAATTTTTGTAGTCCTTTGTAGTTTTAAAAACCATTAACTCTGAGCCAGGTTAACTATTGTTTGGTGATTGTAGTTCATACAATGCCTAGAGTTATCATTATAAATACTTGGTTTTCAATGTACTAAATAGATTTAGGAACAGGATTATAAGATTAGGAAAAATGTGTGCTAACACCACAACATACCATAGCAAAATGCTGCTTATTTGTATGGGGTCTTTTAAATCAGTTTTTTGTAATGAATATTATTACTAATATTTTATTTCTTAAACCAAAGTTCAGGTGAAATAAGGCAGAACAGTCTGAAAAAATTTCTGAATCATAAGTTGGTTCTGATTAGCCCAGTGTTTAAGGTATGGTAAGGCTTTTATAGTTAGATATGTAGCATCATATGTGTGAGAAAAATATCAAAAGTAATTAGACCAAATTTGTTGACATTAGAAACTTTTATAGTTCAGATATGCAGATTTGAATATGCATTCTTCTGTCTTCTGGAAAATGATGCAAATCCTCTGAGGCATATAAATACACTATATATATTAGTTTTATCAATAAAATTTGATGTCAAAACTAGAAAGTAATTACTTATTGTTGACTGTATTAAATATTTTGAAACCCTGTAAGTGAGATATATTGAAGTAGAAGGGGTAAGCCTCTTGACAGATGAATTATGAACAATTCTTCCATAATTATAACTGTATGATGCACATAAACATAAAATTAATTTCACTTTTATGGACTCTAGTCCCACAGCTCTACAAATTGTTGTGAGTAAAAGTAAAATATGTAGAGTGAAAACAATTGCCTGATTTTTCAAACTGCTACATCAGGAATTAGACATACATTAATAATACCTATAGAAGCACATTAGGCATTTTGCGACTAAAGCCCAAAGTAATCCTAGCAAAAAGCATACCAAAGGGAATGAAAAATATAAATGAGAATTGGGAAGTGACCTGCTTAGGTAGACTGGAGCAGACCATTTTATGCTAGGTCAAGGTAATCCCTCTTCCTGTGCTCTGTATTGTGTCCACTTAAGCTTTGAATGCTTTCCCCTTAAAGGAAAATTCTCTAGTCTGATGGACACAGGTGTTTAAAGGCTTTTAGAAGACTTTCGGCCCCAATTTTTTTATTTTTCCTTCTTGTTTCTATGTGACTGCTCGCTTGCTTTCTTTCTTTCTTTCTTTCTTTCTTTCTTTCTTTCTTTCTTTCTTTCTCTTGAAGTTAGGAGGATGCCATGTGCAATAGGAAATGGATTTCAGTTTATTTCTTGGGTGCTATGAATTTCACTTTTGATAATTTATGCTTTACTCGGAGAAAGTGATTACAAAGGGAATGAATTAACTGCTTGCCTACAGTTGACTGAGGCTCTACCTGTAACAAAAGTGCCTATAGAGAATAAAAGAGTCTCAGGTTGTGGAAGAGAAAGATTCTCTAAGTATGTTTTTCTCTGTCCTCACTTCATGCACTGACCCATTTCTAGAGTCACCAGTCTCATAGAGCTAGGACATCCCATCTCCAAATCCCTCATCCTCCAAATCTCCTACAAACTAGTCAGAAATTCAAGGTACACTGTAACATTGTGTGTATTTCCATTAAGTCTTGGTAAGTGAAAATTGTATCAGATAACAAAAATATGGGTGGTTTTGTCTCTTCACCCACTGCTTGCAGAAAATAAAATATAATTCAGAGGATCTACTGTATATTATCTTATATATTCTTGACCTATGAAAGGGAAGACTTTAGATGCTTAATAGTTGTTATCTGAAGTGATAATCCTCTTAGGCATGGCCATTTCCTTCATTTGGAGAATTATGCTACTCCTATCATTAGTATAAGTATGCTATGATTAAAGAATTAAGTAAGAAAATACTTGATCAGAAAAGATTTGTTTCATAGTTATTAAATCATTCTAGCAGTTCACATTCTCTTATATTCCATGTATACCAATGAGGTGTGAATGTATAAAAATAACCTTTTCTATTTTGCTTCCTGGTTGTCTTTATAATCTTAAGGGAAATCCTTATTAACCTAGAAATAAGATTAGAAACATCCTTAAATGAATTCAGAGTCAGGAGGGGCATCTCAAAAATGTGTAAATTTCATTAGATTTAGGACTGACCTAAAAGAGAAAGTATCATCTCCTAAATTATTTCTTTTTTCCTAAGTGCTTTATATTCCTTGTATAAACCTTGTTTTTAGTATATGCCCAGCTTTTACATTGAAGAACAGCTGTCAGTTCAATAAAAGTGCAAGATAAGTGCACAGTTTTAGCTCAGTGGAATTCAGCAGTTCTAAATAGAGGCATCATCACCCAGCTTTTGGGTCAACTTTTGAGATCACCTGGCAATATTATTGTGTGTGATCAGAATAAACACAATACAGTGCAGACAATAGCATTTTGTAAGTCGTAAAAAAAAAAAAAGAAAAGAGAAAAGAAACCAGATGGCTTTGGGATCTTTTGCTACTATTTTGTATTATTTTTAGTACTAAGAAAAAATAAATCTGTCTTAACCATTAAGATTATAAACTACTTTGAATTGTTCTCTGATTTATACGTTTTAGCTACATTTATGAAAGGCAGGAAGGTTGACTGCATGTGACCCTGAGTCAGTCATTTAACTGACTTTTATAACCTCAGTTTCTACATCTAAAAAAGAGAAATAACATAGGTTCATTGTAAAAATTAAGTGGGGTCATGCATGAAAGATCCAATTAGATACCCCATTAATGTTAGTTCCCTTTGCTTTTTCTGTCTTAAAGAAATCCTGTATATATAACTTCTTTTAACATTGTTAATACAGATAATTTCTTAGTAAATGGCCAGTTTCTGGTCCATCCTACTCACTCAGTAAATGTGTGTAGGATGCATTAGTAGATGCTTACAATTAGCATGCTGTCATTTCTTCTGTTAGACAAAAAAATAGACCGTTTATTCAACATTATTAAAATAGACTCACTGACTACATGAACATCTAGATGTGTAAATTACTGGCAGTAAATTTCAGACAAAGCCATTATTAGACATGAAAGTTCCTGGATGTATTAACCACTACCTTCATCTGTTATCAAACAGTCTGTGAGAATGCAATTTGTGCATGGTAAAAATTCAGATATTTATTGGCTTTTTCATTCTATGTTATAGAAGGAACCTCATTTAGGTGCTTAATTTAAAACCTATGTGATAAATACTGTTCTAAGAGGCGAAGGAAGATGGTAGACAGCCTTTGCTGGAACAGTCTTTAATTTGAACTGAAGTCCTATTATTCACTTGAGGAAAAAAACATTGTATGAACTGAATTGATCCATGTCTGTTGTCATTAGAATCAAGGTTAGCTGGGGGAAAACTTGAGTTGTCTGTTTCAGCCTGCTTCTGTTTTCAGTTGACTTGGTGAGAGCAAACAGTCTAGTATTTTTTTAAAATAGGTATCTGTTGAATTTCTAAAATGTTGCTTTAACATCCAGTTTGTAGAAGTCAAACTTTTCAGTAATAAAATTATTCTTTAAATTGAAATGTGTTTATTTTGGGGGAGAGGATAACACCAGCTTTGTAAGAAACTCTTTAGTAGGATAAGAATGGTAGTTTACCTTTTCTTAAACAGTTAATTTTAATAAGCAGTACATATTTTCATGCCAGTAGCTCCATCTATTATAGTAAGATGCTTTGAAGAAGGTAACTTGTGTGAAGTGATTTGGTATTTCCTAGATTGATAAGGAGACCAGCATGAGGAAAGAGAGATTAAGGGCAGTTTCTAAATTTCAGTGTATAATGGAAAAGCACCTCTTAAAAATTTAGATTTAACTCTCATCCAGGTCTCTATTTGGGTTAACATTTAAGTCACACAATTCAAATTTGAAAAACTGGCTCAAGAATGCTAGGAAAAGAGTACTGACCTTCCCAAAAGAATTTGTCCACATAAAAGGCAGAAATTCTGCCATATAAGCCTGCTTCCCTGTTTTAACACAATCAGTAAAAATTTGGAGTCATTGAGATGGGATGAGGGGAGAACTTATTAAACTAACATGTTTGGACTTCTATAAAGATTCTCATGGTGAATTCATTTAGAAATAGATGATGATATGGAGATTTAAATTTTTTTCTGATGTATTTGACAGGTTTTCTTGCCTACTCTGGTAAATAACTATTGGTAAAGGATTTATAATGTATATCAATAGTCTTAAGAAGGAAAAACTTTTAGGACACAGTCATTTACTTATAAATTTTTCTGAATAATAATTTCCTGCTTTTATTGGTGTTTTAGTCCATACATTTTTTAACTTATGGAGAATAAAACAAGCTTTATTCTGGGACTGTCAAACCACCTTGTCCAAGTTTTTGTTTTGTCTTTTTCCCAAAGAGAATTTCAGATTTGCCAATAACTTTGGGCTGGCTCATCAGAGGTTGGCCAGTATCCAGTGGATGGAACAGAGGCTGAAGAGCCTTGTTTCTGGTTGGACCATGGTTCTATGGAAGAGAAAAATAAAGAAGTTAACATATTTTATCTACCCTTTTCTGTACCCCACCTTCACTTTATACCCACCTCCAAGTCTGAGTTCAAAACTTCATTATGTCAGGAAAACACATGTAAAAATTATAATCTTATCCTGACTGTAGCTCCTAATGGAAGACCTTAAAGAAAATCTGCCCAGCTTTAGTGAATAGGTGAACTTCTTTCACTGTGGTAATGTCGGGTGAATTCATTGCTTGGCCCAGGCAGTGATGTCCCTCATGAAACTATATTCTCTGTAATTTTCCTGTATTTCCAGATGACATGGATCTTTATTCAATAAAAGTGTACTAATGGCTGACATGGATAAGGCAGTGTTGCTAGATTTGCCTGAAGATGGTAATTTGGTAGTATAGAAGATAGGAAACTTGGGCTCCAGGTTTCACTTTACTTGGAGTAACAGGATCTGTCATCTGTAAAATAAAGGGGT
Source organism: Hydrochoerus hydrochaeris (assembly GCA_004027455.1). Taxonomy (NCBI): domain Eukaryota; kingdom Metazoa; phylum Chordata; class Mammalia; order Rodentia; family Hydrochaeridae; genus Hydrochoerus; species Hydrochoerus hydrochaeris. Next base: position 248,076 of record PVLA01002210.1, on the reverse strand, counting down.
TACTTAAATGAGCTCTAGTAGCTCTTTCAGTTCAAAAAATACTATAATTTTTTATCATAAATCTCTATAACTAGTATTGTACATTTCCATATTTAAGGTGAAACCCAAGTTCCTACAACTCTGGCTGTGAAGCACATGGTGGTCTTTGAATAAGAATATGATTTGTGACTTGGTTATCTCATTTATGGTAGAATAAATTTACTGATTTTGTGATACTTAATTATGGAGAAAGAACCAAACTTCTGAGCAAATACATCTGAACTTTGCAGTCTTTCAGGTGATATGATTTGAATATCTTCTTTGTCTGTAATTACTACTTGTTATGAAATATCTAGTATCTTAATATTGTTTAGAATGGGAGATGTTTTCCCATTTTTTACTAATATCTTGAAGATGAACAAACAGATACCAGATGAAGAATTCTTGTAACACAAGTAACATGTTTCTACTCTCCTTTTATGGAAGAGTTAGCCATGAAGATGGATTTTTAACCCCAGGACTGATCCCAATATGCCCTGTTTCCTTTGGTTGTGATTTTTATTCTCTCCTGACTGACAGTGAGGTCAGGGGTCATAATGACCCTCTGCTCTTACCACAGAATCTTTTGACAGCTGAGACCTCTGTCAGGAAAATAAAAAATGATCCAGTGAAAAAGCCATTATCATTTTGGCAGATGCCTATTATCAGGGGCTGTGCCAACTGACAAATTTCTAATAATAGGAAGCGAATAGATATTTTGGCCTCTAGATTTTGCTCTGTGAACAGTTTATGGGAAGGAACCGTTAAAGGTAAATGTAACTGAATTTAAAGAACAGAACAGGAGAAGAAGCCAGCAAAGACTGACCATAATGGTAGTCTGATGACTGTGATACATATTTTGTTCTGTTAAAGACATGAGAGAAAGGTGCCAACTAATCCCACTATAAATGATGAAAAGTATTATTTACACTTCTCTGGATCAGGGGCTGAACCCACTGGTGATAATTCAGATCAGTTGCCAGTTCACTGTGAAGATCTAGTCCCTGCTGGTTGTCAGTGGTCTGAATGAATAACTTTTGGACAAACCCAAGAAATTACTGTTTAGATAGTTCATTTCCTTCAATGCCTCCCTTCACTGAACACCTCAGTAGGTTCTGTCTTCCCTTCTACACCTTGTCCCTGTCTTTTTGTCCCAGAGAGAATGACCTCAACCAAAGCAACAACTCAGGTCGCATCTGCCTTTACTTTAACTAACCCGCTGTGAGCCATTTTGAATTAACTTTTGGATGTCTTAAGAAATTTTTGATGTGCTGTAAGGTTTAGGTTTTTTCCATGAGTATATCCAGTTGTTCCAGTGTATTTACTAAAGGTGCAATCCTTTCTCCACTTAATTGCTTTTGCATCTTTGCCAAGAATCAATTGTCTGTTATGTTGATGTCTATTTTGGGACTTCATATTGGTACTTTGGTGATTTGTCTACGTTGATATCAATGCCATTTTTGTCATGATTGGTGTTGCTTTGTGATAAGTCATGGGATTGGGGAGGGTTGGAGCTCTAATTTTGTTCCTTTATCAAAGTTGTTTAGAGTATTCTGAGTCTTTTATATTTCTGCAGAAATGTAAGAATCAAAATGTTAATTTTTATGAAAAATGATGTTGGTATTTTGATAAAGGATTGTGTTTTCTGATCTTTATTATTTTCTTCTATTTGTTTTCGGTTTTATTCTTTTATTTCTAATTTATTAAGGAAAGATATGAGGCTATTTCATAACTTTCTTCTTTTCTAAAAAATATATTTGGTGTTTAAAAAAATCCATTTCCTTCCAGAAAATAAAATAAAGAATTCACTTTGCTTTTCTCTAGTTATAAAACACAAAAATATAATTATTTCATTTCACAGTTTAGATGAGCAACAGTTTTGTTGATGGCATAAACCAGATCCAGTGGCAGAAATCAACATGAATGAAGTCCTTGTACTTGAGACCTCAGTGGACAGAGGAATACATAGGCACACTTTTGAGTATAGTTTGGGGCATACTTTGATTTTAGATAGACTCTATACTTATGATCTTGTGTAGTCAAATGAAAGAATGCACCACCACACAACTGTGATGTGCAAACTCACAGTGGACTCTAAACAGCTTTAGGACCCTGAGAAGGGAGAAACATATGCCATTTGGAAAGGTTGAAAATAATGATGGCTTGGAATTTGACTTGGACCTGAAAAGAGATGCATCTTCACAAGACAAAGTCAAAAGTAGGGATGAGGGAGACAAATGTGAAGTCAAGCACTTGAATTTAGAAGTGATATAATCCACAAGCAATAAATGGAAAATATTATTGCTTGAAACTTAGCAAATTTGCTATTGGTGTAGATATTTCTTTATTTGATACTCAATAATAACTCCTTGAGAAAAGGACCAAAAGAAAAAAAGCCTATAATATTATCATCTAAGTTCTGACAAAAGAATGTGGAAATTATGGTCTAAAGATTCTTTAGTAAAAAGGTTATCATTATCTGTTACTGTCATTTGTATATATAGTTTTAAATAAACCCAGTGATCCTCTTAATAGCATCATGAAAATGCAAACTCTGGCACATTAAAAGAATCATATTGAAATGTTATTCCTATATTTTGCCAACATTTTAACTTCTGAAAATTTCTGCAAGTGAATACCATGTGGTTTCATTATAGTTAGTAATACAGTGATGCTCTAAATATTCAAATTTACCTTTGTTGAGTTTTTAGTTCTTGTAAAATTGTGAGTTTACTCATAATTCTGTTTTTCTGCCCCATTTACAAAAAAGAACAAATATAGTTTAAAGGATAAACATAGTCATTGAGGACATTAGAGATCATCTTCCATTTATTTCATTAGAGACAGGGCAACTGGACTGAAAGAAATCAAGTGTCTTGACAAACATCATACCATTAGTTATGGCTTAGTTATTGACATAGATTTAGAAGTAAGATCTTTTATTCCTTAATTTGGACTTCATCCTTTTCACCATAATCCTGAGTGCTGAAACAAAATTGAAATTTAAAAATATACTTATTATATTAGACCAGCATGAATTAAGGCTCCAAGAGATCATCAAGTACATTTTGACTGTCAATTTTCTTACTGTGAATAATAGTAAGTGCCATTTATGAGCATGTTTTTATGTGATAAACTGTTTAATCCATCACAGCAATCTTGTGTTACTGATACTGTTTTCTCCAGGTTAAGGATGGACCATTGAAGTACAAATAATTTACATAAATCGTGCGAGTTAAATATGGCGAAGTTCCAGTGTGGTCTGCTTAGAGTCTGCAGCTGCTTCCCCCGAATGAGATCTGGTCATTGGAGCTTTTTATCCCCACTTCCTCCTCATCCTTGCATCAGAAGTGGTTTTTGTAATTTCATATTAACAATACAGTTAGTAAAAAGATTGTACTCTGTCCTGATGAAGTGTCATTTAAATCCTGGATCTCTGTTCCATTTCTACATGTACAGAGGGTGTAGAACTGTCTTGCATTAGTCTAGACATTCAGAACAAAACTACATTTTCACTGCTATCTGTAATAGCCCCATAGCTATTGGGAAGTTCTACTAAGGAGAAAATAGCATCTCTTTGGTTGAGCAAATGTTTTGAACTATCACAGCATTTGCAGCAATAGCACCCTTGTTTTTTCTCACCATTTAGGCTGTTTTTTGACTTTGGAACAGGATTGTTAAGTGAACAGCACCTCTTGTATCTGTTTCTGTGTCACAGAGTTTATAAGCTACATACTGTCCAGTCTGGTCTAAAGGGTGTTGGGGAGGAATAAACTCCTACATCATTATATGAAGTAAAATATCATTAAGAGAGGTGGGCTGAGCAGTCCAAAATATTTGATAACATTGAAAGCACGTTTTTCTTCTTCTACAATTAATCTGTGTCTCCATTTATATTTTTTAAAAAACTCCTGCAGTGCCAACAACACAACAAGAGAAATGCACAGCCTGAGCAATAAATCTCCTGAGGCATTCACCAAGTGCCACAGGGTTCATTAATCTTGATTATTTCCTGTAATAGATAACTTCACAAATCAGCTATTATTCCTAATCACACACATAAAGATAACAGATGGGTAATAGCTTCCTGCATGGTTAGACCAAAATAAAATTTCATTTAAAAATATATTTCTATGAATTTCAAGGAAAGGTATATTTTAAGGAAGAGGTGAGGGAAACAAACACTGAAGGAAAAACCAAAAATTGGATTTTAAGAAAGCACTAAGTATGTTTCAATGAAGATTTTCACTGGCTTGTACATCAGCAGGTGACTGTGAGGTGGATTCGAGAGACTTTTGGCTACCATAAATGACAAAATTGTGCAGATCCAGTCTCTAGATGGTGTTTAAGAGGAATACTAGGAAAGAATAGAAAGTCCTGTGATGTGCAGGGTGTCTATAAATGTGACTTTGATGTTTGGATAACCTCATGCATGCTTTTCAGATATCAATTACCAAATTGAAGAATAAAAAGGTTTATAGATGAATAGAAGTACATTTAGATTTTGTGTTGATGATAAAGTGAGTTTCATTTTGTTTTGTTGTTTATTTTTAAATAGTTAACACGAGACTATTGTAAACCTAAAAAGCTTACAGATCTTTTCTAAGGGGCAAAATCATTTGTGTTTATTGAGTGTTCAGAGAAGTTCTAGCTGAAATTGTCTAGGTGAAGGAAATTAGCAACTGGCTTCTCCCTCTATAGAAATTATGCCTTTCTGAAGACATCTAGATTGACATGGGCAATGGCTTTGTTTTCATACAAACAAGAATTTGAACCTGTCCATCATTTTCCTCCCAAAATTCTACTGCATAAGAGTAGGGCCTAGAATGAGATGCTTCACTTTTATGATGGGATTTGACTCTGTATTATTCAGTCAGCAGGAATAATTGGCCTGTCACAACAAGACATACCCATAGAAGCAGTATCTTATAAGTCATACCTTTTAAACCGACCACATCATTTGATGGTACTAGCAAGACTCTGTTCACTTACAGACCTCCAGTCACCTAAATTTAAAATTCCACTCTGAACTCTTCTTACCTATGCTAAGTAGTTCGGCTTTCTCCAAACTTCCAAGGAAGAAATTGAGGTGGCTCATTTTCCATGTCCGTGCACATTCTTCATATTTGTTAAATGTTAAAGTAGAAGAACTAGGACTGGGGATATAGCTCAGTGGCATAAGCACCTGCCTGGCAAGCACAAGGGTCCTGAGTTCAATCCCCAGCACACACACACACACACGCACACACACACACAATTCCAGATTAATTTTTTCTGATGAAGTTTACAATAGACAAGATAGATGTATTTTAAAATGTGATCTGACCCTTTAATGAATGTTGCAGTCAAGTAAGGGAGTCAAGATGCAAAAACTATCTTATTTCTGGTATGTCTCATCTTTGATGTCCTGTGGATAGGTGTTGAGGACACTTGGGTGAAGCAGAGTGGTGCTTTCAAAGAGGTATAAATTTATACCTCCTTGAGAAGGCCTATGAGAAGAAAAGCTCTGAGGCAGAATGAACTGCATGAGCAAAGCATAAGAATGGAAAAATTAGGGGTAAGAATAGTAACTAACACAGTTGAGTTAGAGTCCAAATAGTATATAATGGGATAACAAGCATTAAGTGTAAAATTAGACTAAATTTTGCAGCACTTTGCACACTGAAGTTTGGACTTTTCTTTCTAGACATTGGAGATCTATTGCAGGTTTGTAGCAAGGGAATGATATGGTTAAAGCTGTGGTTTAAAAAGATTTAATTCAGCAATGAATAGAATGGATTAATGGGGAAGAGTCTAGAAGCAGAGCCAGTGTTTGCTTTGACTTTAAAATGATGATCTGTTTTAGCTGTGTAAATGGGTAGAGATAATAAATGTCTAGGAAAGGCAAAAGAATTGGTGGTTTTGTTGGATGTAGCAGTTCTCTTTGCTGCATAAGTTATAATCCCAAATATAGCAACATAAAACAACCACTTCATTTTGGATTTTGTGGGCCAGGACTGAGCATAAAAGCGATGGCCTGTCTCTACTACAAAATATCTAGTCTCTTCTGGGGAAATTCAAATGTTTGATAGCGACTCAGCTGGTTAAGAAATGGAATCATCTGGAGGCTCCCTCACACACACAATCTGATGTAGGATAAGATTATGAGAAAGCCGGGTTCTGCTGAAGCTGGTGACTAGAGCATGTATGTGCATCATCAAGTACTTATTCAGTGTGGCTACTGGTTTTTGAAAGGAGTGAACCCCTTTAGAGGGTGCCAGTAGAACCAGGTGAAAGTTATGCAGTCTTTTCTAACTTAGCCTCCCAGTCAAAAATTGCCACTTCTACCCCATTCTGTTTGTTGCAAGAGAGGCAGAAAGGCCATCTGTATTAGTTGTTTGCAAAGGAATAGATTTAATATAGAATACAAATGTATAGTTATAATACAAAAAAGTCAAATGCAAAAAAGTGCAAGAGATCTCTCTGTGTACCAGAGACCTGAAAAATCTAGCTTAGGTCCTGGATCCCACAGCAGTGTCCTGCATGAGACCAGCCAAAGGCCTGGATCACATGGCAAAGGGCAATGTCCTTCATGAGTTCAGCAGGAGTCCTAGAGCTCTTGGCAATGTCTCTTGCCAGTCCATATAAAGGATCTTCAGCCCAAAAGCCAGTGGTAGAAGCTAGAAAGTCTGTGCCAATGGGGATGAAAGATCTGTGCCAGAATGCTAAAGGATCTGCACTGAAGCCAAGAAGCGATGCTGAAGGTGAAGACCAGAGCTCTCCAGAAAAGAATAGCAGCCATCCCTGGCAACAGCAAGGACCAAAAGCTGCTCCTCTGACAAGAACACTTTGAGTTCATATCAGGAAAACCAGCCACAGCAAAGCTCCTCCTGGGAAATATGTAGCATGCAATCTTCCCTTCTCATTCTCATTTTATGCCTTTGGTAACAATCCTCAAATGGGTCTTCCATGCCCAGAACCATGCTGACTCAGTTTAGCTGGGTGTTCCCTCTGAAACTGACCATTAATCTACCACACTAAATAAAGTTCAAGGAAAAGAGAGCTGACACTTAGTAGAAAAGTGGCAAGGTCACATTGCAGAAGACTGTTGGATAAAAATTATTGCTGAGGTCTTCTTTGGAAAATACAATCTGCCCAAAGTGGAGGTTGGCAGCCACCAGCAGCAAAGATACTGCAGATTAACATTTATGGTGCCTATAGGACTTTGGAGGTCAAAAGGATATAGTAATTGAAAATACAGGAATTACACTGCAGCCTAGAGGTCACAAATATTTTTAAGAGCTGGGGTATGTATGGAGAAGAAAAGGCAAACAAAAGTGTAGGAACTTCAAATATTTTTGCATTTTGAAGAGCAAATGGAGGAACCCAATCAAGGGGGAAATGGACTCAGGAGAACATAACCCTGGAAACTAAATGAAGGAAGTATTTTCAGAGATGTTTTGCAAAAGAAATTTCTTGACTGGTAGAGGCAGAAGCCAGATGGCCAATGCTTAAGGAATAAAATAAATAAATGGTAAGAAGACAGAAACAACAAGAAAGTGACCTATGTAAGAACTTGGAACTCTTTGGTGAGGTAGGGAAAAATCAAATAATTTAAAAGCTTGCTGAATTAAAGAGAAGATTTTTATGTATGTTTGTACTTGAAAGAGTAAATTTTCAGCCTACTATAATCCCAATCAGTAGAAGGCTGAGGCTACATGGGGCTACATAGCAAATTTGAGGCCAGCCTAGAACATAGGAAGACCTTTTCTAAAAATAAGAAATAAAACAAATAGTCTCCCCCTGCCACTAAGGTTGAGATGCTTGCTATTTTTGACTTTTGGAATTAATCGTGTCTGATTCTGGATATCCCTCCGCTTAAGTATTTTATGAGTTAGAATATTCAGACATTTTAACAGACTCATCTGATAGACTACTGAATGAATGATTTATAATTTAGAAACATAGGTACTGAAATCATAGACATAGGCTGGGGATTTAGCTCAGCAGCATAAGTGCCTGCCTTGCAAACATGCGGTCATGAGTTTGATCCCTGGTACCAATAAAAAATTTAAATAAATAAAAGAAATCATAGACATACACTTATGTGCCTCCTAATGACATTTTTAGATAATGGTCCTACCCTTCGGAATAGGATAATTTCAAGAAAAAAAAGATATAAAGTGGTAAGACTACAGTATGAAAGTTTATTGTCTAGCTAGCTTCCTAAAATACTATTAGGACACAACTGCCTCACACATACACCCCCAAGGAAATTCCAGTTTTGTCATCTTAAAAAGCTGCTCTAGATTCAGCTCATGCAAAGATACTTAGGAAGTATAGGTAAAGCCTTTCTCCCCAGGGAACTGTTAAGCAAAGGAATGAAGAAGACTTTTGGGGAAACATGGCCTGTTTTATAGTTCATCAGCTTTTTTGGGGCTTGAGAAAATACTGACCCATATACCCATGCCCTAAAATCATTGAGGCCATGGGCATTTGACACAGGCCCCAGAGAAAATGAATATGTGCTGCCTTTTTAAAAAACTACTGTGTTTCTTAACTGTATTTAAACTGGAAAACCAATATTTGTGAAGAAATAAGAAAACAAGCTTCTGCAGCCAAATGATAATGCTATGTAAATGTACTTGTAAAAAAGTAACCTATATACTGAGAAGTTTGAGGCCCTGGGCTATATAGCATGACTCTGTATAAAGCTATAACATAACAGAAGTAAACTACAGGAAATTTTAACTTATAAAACAACAGAATTCTACCAGGTGACAGTAACATTGTCAAAATTTCGAAAGTTAAAAATACTACTTTCAAGGGTGAGAGTGTAGCTTGGCAATAAGAACTTGTCTAGCATATGCAACATACTGGGTTCAATCTAATCCTAGCACTACAAAAAAAACTATTCTAAATTGCTTATAGAATAAACACTTGTCAGATATTTAACTTATTAGTGAAAAAACAGTAAAATGGTAATTATTAATGAATTTTTAAAGAACTGAGTGTTTATAGGCATTTGGAAATGGCAGAATTCAATTTCTTCATCGTGTATAACACTTACTGATGTCCTAGAGAATCATAAATCCACAATCTTTGTTGGTAATTGTTTGAACTGCATGGAAACATAGCAATTAACCTGTTAATTTCAATCATATATAGAGTAGGAAATTCAGATTATATATAGGTACATCCTAAAGAATTAAGTTGTCCTTGGACAGGCCTGTTATACATGTCCCAGTATGACAATGGAAAAACACAGTGAACTACCACCCACCTTTCCTTATTTCTAAGTTTCAGATCATTTTCCTTAATACCACATAATTTTAAAGAATATCCTTCTTGCTGTTTAAATAAAGACATTTAATGAAACTTTGAGTCACATTCATTAGAATAGTAGTGGTAGTTAAAACCAAATATACTAAAAGAAGTTGTTTGGTGATACCACTTTGTCCTTTATTTCAAGTGTTGACATCCTTGTTCAGGCTATTGTAGTGGAGAAAAGATTTCTCACCCATTATAATTCTTATGACTGAAACCCTTTAACAAAAGGTAAGTTAACAATAGAAAGCATACAGATTTATTTAATTCAAATTCTAGGTGACACCAGGAGCTTTTGTAAGGAAAAGAAGTTCCAAATAAACAGAAAATGGCGTAGTTTTATTGACAGTCATGCAAAAATATTATCAACAGACAAAGGAGTATGATCTAGAAGGAATGAACTGAGGAGACTTAGCAAGGGTTGTTTGTTCAGGTTCTTCTGTGTGTCTCTGTGTCTTAAGATACAAAGATACTCATTTCCTCTGTTTATACAGTAGGACTTCTCACAGGAGGGTGTTATAACCCACTTCTATAGAAGGCACAGAATTTTAGCCTTTCTGATCTGCTTTGTGGGAAGGGCAAGAAGAAATGAAAATGACCTTCCTGCTGGTGCTGTCTTCTTAAATGCTGTGGTGCCATATTTTGGAGTAGCAAGTTTTGAAACCCCATCAGCAGTTTGAACCGATACATGAATACTCACGCTCACAACTGAACAAACATTTCATCTAGTCACATGTGGGACCCAGATGTCTTATTTTGTAGCTGTTTCTGATTTTATCACTTTGTTTTGCACTCTTCTATTAGGAGAGGTGCTTTTCCTGGCTTTTTGGATGCTGCCCAGTGCAGTTTTATTCATTCCAGTGTTAGCAGCAGGAAGCAGTGCATGGTGAATGGCATCAGTCTTAATTTCCTATTCTGTCAGGGAATTAGCATGCCAATAGATGTAAAGTGATGCGGTCACTTGTAATTGTCTCCCCTAGCTTTTTTTTGCATCTGTTGATATTTTGATTTCCTCTACAGAAGAAGGAGTTAATCCTGCCTTCAGTCTTTTTTTTGTGGGGAGGAGACTTTTGACCCTGTTTTCCCTTCAGAGGGTATCATCATATGGCCACAGTTTGGGAATTAAGTGCAAATTCCAATCAACTGCTCTTAGGCTCGAGGCTTACTCACAGAACTACTGAAACTCAACTTGTTTTAGCTATGTGTCAGTGTATCTCTGTTCTCACAGAAGATACTATGAAACTCCAGTTAATAATTTTTAAACATTATTTGTGTATTTTGAAATGCATTTTGGTGAATTGCTGCATGTATATAACATATCTTGATCATTTTCAGTTCCTTTGCCTTCCACCCAACCTCATTGCATTCCCCTTTTTCTATCTTCTTTTGCCTTTTTGTTTCCTACTATCTCCTTCATTTTACTCTTTTATTTCTTTATATTTGAGGTTTCTCATGTAAGAGAAATCATGGGATATTTAACTTTCTGTGTCTGACTTATTTCACCTAACATGGTCTCAAATTCTAACCATTATCCTACAAACAACATGATTTCATTCTTCCTTATGGCTGAATAGTATTCCATTGTTAATATATACCACATTTCTTTCATTTACCTGGTAATGGGTGTTCTCAGAACTTAGCTATTGTGAGCTGTACTGGTATGCATCTATCACTATAGTATTATATCTTTAAACTCTTTCGGAGACTATAGCCAGGTGAGTAGCAGTTGGTTCAAATGGAATTCTTAGTTTTGGAGGAATTGCCGTATATATTTCCATAGTGGCCATACTAGTTTATATTCCCACAAACAATGTAGAAGGGTTTCTTTTCTCCTAAATCCTTGCCAATATTTGTTATTTTTTGTGTTCTTGATGATAGCTATTTGGGTTTAGGTGGAATCTCAGAGTTGTTTTGATTTGCATTTCTCTGATGGTCAGATGTGATATTTTTTATTCCTGTACTTACTGGCCATTTGTACTTTTAAGAAGTGTCTATTCAGCCCATTTTCCCATTTTTTGATTGGACTCCATTTGTTTTGAGGGTGTTATGCTTTTTTGACTTCTTCATATATTCTAGATATTAGCCATCTATTCTATGTACTGTCTCACCATTCTGTTGATTTTTCTTTTGCTGGGAGAAACTTCTTAATTTGATGTACTCCCATTCATATTACTTTCTGTGCTATTAGAGTTCTGCTCAGGAAATCCTTTCTTGTGCCTATGACTTCAAATATTTCTTCTAAATTATCTTCCAGTAATTTCATTGTTTCTGTTTTTAAATCCAAGTGTTGATCATTTTGTTTTGATTTTTAGCACAGAGTGAGAGATACAAATATATAAACTAAGAACAAATTTATTTCAAAATGGAAAGTAAATGTAAGCCATATAAGCTAGGAATGCAGAGGAAGAGGGGGTTAACAAGGAGAAGGAACAAGAGTAAGAAAGATGTTATCAAATCTGTCAAATGCATATTCCAGCTCCATAATTTTAACAAATTACTGTCTTAAATCAAATTTGACTTTACAGTCAAACTGTTTGTATGTGTCAAACATTTTTATTTTTGTGCTGGGAATTGAGTCTAAGGTCTTATGGTACTAAGTACATGGTCTTCTAAATCACATTCTCAGCTTCAAGCAGAGTTTTAAACAACCTTGAGACTAATACTAATTAACATAACAAAGCAGCACATCAGTTTTGAAGTTGGGGAGCAACTTTTGTGTGTGTGTGTTGTTCAGGCTCTTTTTCAATAGTTTTAGCCAGTCAGTTCAGTTAACGTGGCCCAAATTGTCAGTGTGATCTCAATTACCGTTCATTCCTTAATTTCTGTTACAGCTAAACCCCAGAATGACTAATTTATAAAGTCAACCTGTGGTAAAATTATGATAGCCCCAGATTGTGTCTCTTCTCCTTAGACTAGAGGAACTCTTTCTTGTAAGGTTAAGTCACTATTTTCCATCATTGTCATGGGCAATTAGTAGCCACTTACAGTTGGTTACAGTCCATTTCTGCTAAGGGTATTACAGATGAAATTGGAAAACCACATGACAGCCCACATGACTTTTCAGAGATGTGAAGTCCAAATGGTATTGGAAAACATTCTATTTTTCAGGCCAACTTGGAAAACTGCTTTCTGTAGATTGGAATGCTTTATGTGTAACGATTTGTGTGAAATATATATTTATGCAAATTAACTTGCTGGAGACCTGGTTGCCTGACTGAATTAACTTTATACTAAGTACATAAGAATGACAAGAAATGAATGCTATTCTGAAAATATGAGAATCTGTTTTATATTTCCTCCAGTTTCATCATTTCTAAGAGTAGCTTTGGAAAAATGTCAGAATTAGCTGTAGTTATAGAGACTCTTAATGCTGATTATGTAGTTCATTTATAGCCAAATTGCTGCAGTTTTTTTTAATTATGTTGTCTTTTTCATCATTCTTATTATAGTGAATTTAAGAATTTTTGGTAAATCAGGTGATTTGAAATAGTTACTATTTTCCAACCTTCTCATACTGAAGTGGTCCACAATAAAGCTTCCATAGCAACCAGCTTTTTCTTAAAAACATGTTCTTTGAAAAAGGGAAAAAAGGCAAAAGAAAAGCAGGAGCCATGTCTATATGGTAAATACATCTTCTGATTTATTTTTAACGTTATAAAAGAATGTTGCAAACACTGTGAGAAAAGACTGTCTGTAATGTGCCCTGCCAAAACCATTTGTTTTCTGACTCTTCATGAAGATTGCATCACTGACAAGTGAATCTTAAGCATCAGAAACACATATATGAGTCTTCTTAGTGTAAGCTTGTAAATAGGAAACTTTACTAAGAATTTTAAAACCTTGAAGGATACACTGCACTTGTTTTAATTGAATATCATTTTGTACATTAATTATTGTGTCCATTCTAATTTCCTAAAATGGCAAATAATGATGTGTGAAAACAGTCTAATTGAATTTTGATATTTTTGGTAGTGTAATAACTAGATTCAATTTGCTTTTGATCTTGGAAGTTATTTATTATTCCTATCAATCATTTATCTTTTTAATTATATTTATGTTCATTTCCTGTTTTTATTTTTAATTAGACGCCAAGATCAGCACCTATGATACTTTGTGTGAGCAGATTTATAAAATGAAGTTCATTCCTGTGCTTGTCAAAAAAATACTTGTAAATTCTCTTTCCTAAGAGAAGCGTGCATGCATATGTGCGCACACATACACAGACACAGACACAGACAGACTTATTAACCATTCTTCTTTAAAATGAGCGTCTTTTCTCTTGTGTGGAGGTAGCATGTTGTCTGGCTGTGTGCTGTGTAATTCTTGAACGTGTGATTTGGATTGAAATCACTGAGCACCACAACACTGAGCATCACTGTGCATGATTGTGTGTTGTCTGAGTTTCAGCTCCTGGGGTTAGGCTTATTTTCTCTGGTCACTGGTTTACCTGAACTGAAATGCAACCATGGGACATTTTAATCTGCAACCTGCAGTGAGTAAGGCACCTGAGGTTTCACAGATACATGTAAGCATCCCTGTCTTTAGCTCACATTTTAACCGTGACAAGGAGTTGTCACTTGGAAACAACCTGTTAGTTTGGGAAAAGGCTTTCTTGCCTTTCAACTTAAAAAAGGCTATAGTAGAATTTTTGTTTGGAGACTTACGAAAAGAGTGACAGAGTCAGGCATGTGATACTCCCTAGTAGGAAAAGCAGAGTATTTGCATTCATCATAATGACAAGAGATACTTTGAAATGCAGTTCTTACAAAATAAGAGACCAACCCTTAGAATTAAAAAAAAAAAAAAGCAATAGAACCATTTCTAAAATTCCCTGGTAAAAAAGGATGCATTTATTTTATCTGATTTTAAGAATACAACTATTTTGTTTTAAATAGCATCTCCTTAGTATTTATAATTTATGTTAACATTTTGCCACATTTCTACATTATTATAAAAATATATTTGGACATCTACTTCACATCCTTACAAATTAATATCTTTTTTTTTAACTCTTCCTGCCTTTGTACTTATACCAGGTCTGATTTTGCTAAGACAAAGAAGTAGCCTCATACTGACCTACATCTGTTCTAAAGGCATTATGCACTTAATGTAAAGGTGATGCTTTTACTTCTAGCTCCAAACAACTAAAGTTTAAATAATGTATGTCAGCAAGGTAATCTATTAGAACAGCTCTCTTGAGAAGTGTTGTGTTATGAATGAATTCTGCATTTAAAATAGCCATTTTGTTGCCTCCCTCCTGCTAATTACTTCTTCCTTTGTCTCATCTCTAATTTACATTACTTAAACAGAGAAGAGGGAATCTAGTTGGTTGCTTTCCCCTTCACAAATCCTTATTCTTGGTGGCTACTGTTATGCTGACTTAAGCTCATTTCTGTTGAAGAAAAACTGCATTGCCAAGGAAAAGATTAGCTTAACTGCTATATCTATTTACAAAGAGTAAATCACCAAAAAGAAATTAAGTATCTTAAATAAAATGGAAAATAGAACAGTTAACTATCAAAGGAAAAATGATATCATCTCTCAAATCTCTATCAGTGAGCTAATTGACCCAGCCGATGTTTGGATGGTGGCTAAAGTGGGGATTGGCAAAGTCTCCATGTAACCCCTTTTCAGAGGGTTTCACCAAAATGACAAAACCTAAATAAAATAGAAACTTAGATCCTTGGCAGTCATAAGTATGATTTAGTTATTGTCAGGCTTGATTGACATGACTCTCCCAGAACCCAAGCTGTTTGTCAGCAGCAGCATTCTCAGAGAAAAATCCAGTTCAGCCCTTGTGCCCTTGGCAAACACTGTCATAAAAAGAGATAAGATGGAGTGTAGAATCTTCCAAGCACCAGGACATCTGGAGACACCCAAACATTTATTCTAGACTCCTCAAGAACTTTGCCCACTAAGGCACAAGACACCTAGAAAACTTTAATCACTTATCTTTCTGTCTAATATCTCCTGCCTTCTTTCTAGCCCTATAAAAAGCCTGCTTCCTTTTGTTACCTTCAGACAGCCTGTTTGCCCTCTGCCTGCCTGCACTCAGGCACAATAAATTCTATACCATGTTACTTTTACACAAAGGTGGTCTCTGTCTCACATCATTCCTTACAGTTGTGAATTAGGAAGCAACAGGCAGCTCTTCTGTGTGTGGCTCTTTGGATCTGCTCCCCTTTCTTTTCCTTCATAGCCCGGGTAATGGAGAGGACTTTGAAATCACTGTAGTTCTAATTTAAATAAACTGGAAATTAATGGGAATTTTATACTTGACCTTAATCTGAAGAGGTCTGAAATAAGCCTATTACTAACCAAATCCACCTTCTCCTTCCATTTCTTTAGTACTTAGTCCTTATGTCTTTAAAGCATGCCAGTCCAACATGTTAAAAATGATTTAGGAAGAAAATTTTAATTTAAAAAAAATCAAGTTAAGAAATGAGTATTTTTATTACTGGTTCAAAAAATGTGATATGAGGAATACTGTTTTTTCTTAAAAATTCTACTGAGTATGTTTTCCCTTGGCAATTTCTACATTTTCTTTTCTAGAGCAATTTAGTGGCTTATTCTATGTCTCCCAACAAAAGTTGACCTGCCCTTCCCATTCATTTTTATGGTATACCTGTAGTAAAAGTTAAGAAAGAAAGGTGAGGTATTTCATTGAAACTTGTCCTTGAAAAAGTTTATGCATCTTTCCTTTAACTAGGTATCCATAAAAGAATTCTATTTGCATTCCAAAGGCTTTGTCAAATATATATGGATGAACGAAGGTCAGAAGATTTAAAAGTAGATCTCTGAGTTAGAGTTTGGGAAAAGAGATAGAGATTGAAAATAGAAATGTGGTCTGAAAGAGTTAAATAAAAGAATGACCTTATAGAAGCAGTTTCTTTGCCTGGAACCATTTAACTCCCATTAAACTGCCATTATGACAAGGTTCTACTGTACCCTGATCTGTGGGACCAGGGGATTTGAAGAAGCCTAGTGTTTCAGTTCAGTAGTGGGTATCAGGTCCCCTTCACTGTTGTGGTTTGTTTAAATGTCCCCCTCCAAAGCCTCATGCAGTCATGGAGGTGGCTGAGTCTAGCGTCTGTGATTGGTTCTTTGTCTAATGCTGGGATTGTCAGTTTGGGTCCTGCACCCATCCTAGGGTGGGTAACCAGTGTACAATATAAGGGAGGGAAGGAGGTGTGCTTTTTTCCCTTTTGCGCTTTTGCTCTTGTCATTTGCAGCCACTATGAATGGCTGTACCTCAGCCACAGCACCCTGCCTTGGAACCAGCTGAGTATGGATGGAAACCTCCATAAACTGTAATTTTGGGCATCAGGTATTTTGTCTCAGCAATAAGAAAAAAGAAACCAAAACAGCTGTCCATCTGTGTTGGTCCTGATATAGTACATTAGTTCTGAAAACCAAGTCTTTGTCTCTGTTCTTTACAATGAAGTTACTTTGGAATTTTCCAATACTATGATGAGCCCACTAAAGACATCCCCAGATGGTTGGTCTGTGTGGTCAACTAGTAAACTCTGCCACCATTGTCATCTCTAATCAAGACTTCCTAGATTGGATGCAGGTTGGTCTATTTTCCAGATTCTGGTGTTCTGCAATTTAGTGCATCCTGACACTGACTGCATGAAACACACACACAGTATCCCATAATTCTGGATTATGTGACTGAGTTTCTGTCATGAAAACCTGAAACCCAGTGAACATTCACTGAAGGTCAGGAGGCCTTGTCACTGAACTAAAAGTGTCCCCAAGTACTAACCCAAAAAGCAAATTCAGGATGATTTTTGAAAGAAAGTCAAGAATTTGAAAGTCAAGTGAAGTTGTAGAAATTTGCCTCTTTAAAGAATAAAACATATTTTATAGTTTATATGTTGGGTTGAATAGACCAAGTAAAGGACATTTTAAGGAACAAAATAATGAAGCTGATAACTAGAATGTTTTTGGCCTCAAACAGTGACAGGTACTCAGCAGTCATCATCTTTCTTTCTGTAAAGGGTCAGGAGGCAGTATGCTCTTGTTTATGGCTCAGGTGAGAACAGTAGATTCCAATCTACAAGCTATGGCAAGTTAGAGACGTGTATTTGATTCTTCTTCCTGCTTTTCTCTGTTTGTCCTTGGATCAGCAAGAGCTTGACAGCACAAATCCCAGTGTATTTGGCAGGAAAGAAAATTCTTTAGCATTGGGTAAGGAAGAGGCACTTAAGAAAGGAGAGGAGATGGGTGAAAGGAACCAAAAAATGGTAGCAAACACTTAATTTCTGTGGACTATCTGACAGCTGATTTGACTGAGGCTTGGTTCTGCACAAAGTGATAATATTTCCTTGGCAGTGAGCCATAGGGGAGAACAGACAACATCCCCACACCTCTTTCTTCCCCTATAGTTTGAGTATAATCCAAGAGAATTTAAAACATGATTTGCTGTAAAATGCCAATAATAGAAATAAAATAGGGTTGTACTAAAAGAAACAGAGATTACTGCAAATGAAAGTTTGGTCAGAGAGTTAGAACTGTTCTCTTGAGGCCTGAGACAATCCTTTACTCCACAAACCCTCCCATCTTTCAGGGCTTGCAAAATATGTGAGTTAATTGGAAGAAGTATTTGAGAAGCTAAATAATACATGAAATTGACTTTGTGAGGCACCAAATGTACTCTTAGAATACTTTTACCATTTTTAATATGAGTGTATTGCATGGGCTGTTCTGTTCTTCAGTAAGAATGATTAATAGCCCCCATCTATCACATTGTACAATATGGTACATCTGAGTAGCAGAAAGTTTATAAAATATACTTGGCAAAAGTCATAAAAACATTTGTATTTTTAAATAGTATTTTTAAAAGAGAAAAATATGTTTTTCAATAAATTCCAGCATGGCTTCCTTCTAGATTTTATTACTCATTTAGAATTATCTTGGGGTCAGAAATTTTTCTGTCTATTGACTTTTTACTAAATTTTTACTAGATTTTTTCCTAAGACAGATATGTTTCAGAGATGGATTAATAAGAGGACTAGTAAATTGTGATACAATTCTTTCTTTTTCTGCTTTTGGTTAGTTGTGATAGAATCAACACTAGTTAATTAAATTGTACTAAAATTTTGTAGTCACTCTTACTTTATGACCAAGTAAAGTTATTTCTCAACCCAATACATTATTCTTGTATAGCTGGCTTTTCTTTGGGGAATATTATATTTTTACTTAGTGCTGTATAAATTGTAGGATTTTTGTCATAATGTTGTCAGTTCCTATCATTTTAATGCTCAAACTCTGAATTTGTTAGATATTACATTATTATCCAGATGTTTAGAAACTTGCTTTTCTTACTTTTTAAAAATTTGTCTTGTAATGTGGATCAACAAGCTGATGCTGTGGAATATCTTGAAAGAGTGATACTGTGTAGAATCTTGTCTCTGCTTTTCCATTCCTAGGTAGTCAACACATGTTATTCATAAATGATGTGAGTCAGATGCAAGTTTCTAATAAATGTAAATGGAATATATTCTCTGGAAAATCAAAAGGGAACTTTTAGAAATCTGAAATTTATTCTACTGCTCAAAAGAAAAGATGCCATTCAACCCCTCCCCTAGTTTACACTCATGTGCACACACCAGCTAAACATTAAATAAAGTTCATGAAGGTAATATGCAATACATTGCATTTCCTGTCCCAGTAGAATCCCTACAACATTTTACAATATGAGACATTTTTGCAGCATGGAAAACTATTTAACATTCAAATCCAGTGAACACACACCTTTGGGGAGGTAGGAACAGCAAACTAACTCCTCTTCTGTATTTATTATAATGAGAAGTCTCATATGCCAGCTGTCTAGTTTTCTTCTCTTCTATGAATTGAAAGGTTTCATTCAGTGAAACAAAATCCACATTAAGATGCAGATGGTGAAATGTTGAAACACCAGGCAAAGAGGCACTTATTCCACTAAATACCTTTAGAATGGACTAGTTAGATTTTGAGACTTTTTCCAAAATACTTGGTTTCTGAATCCTGCTACATTCTTTTAATTGGGCATTCAATAGTGATTTAAAAAGTGAAAGCAATAGAATGTTGTGGTTTGGATATGGAGGATAAGAGATATGGAGATGTAAGTGATGGCTCCAGTTCCTTTCTTCTATACTTCAGTGAATGCTGGTGTTACTTAGGGAGCTAGTCACTGAAAGGGAACTAGGTTTAGAAGGAATGAACAGAAGCATTAGATTTTACATGTAAGGAGTTGCTATATTTTTAAGACATCCATGTGGAAATAGCAAAAGATGTACAAATCTGGACTTTAAAGGAAAAGTTTTAGTTGAAGATCTAAATTGTGATGGTATGTATATAGAAGTAATTTCAGTCACAGTAGTAGATGCAGTTGCTTAATGATTCATTAGCTGGAAAAAGGGAGATGGGCCCATACAGGAGACAAAATTGTTCAAGAAGTAGGGAAGGTGCCAGGACCATGTTAATGTCATAGAACCCAAGACAAAAAAAATTTGAAGGTCAAAAAACCCTGATAACTTGAATAATAAAATATGTAACTTTCTCCACCAATTCAGAGTCAAATGTTGGTAGCATCATAATCTGAATTTTCTTGTAGAAAATTTGCTATGCTTTCTACCTAGCAAGGATTCACCCTTCCTAACTGGCTGACTGATATATATTTTTACCACCATAACCCAACAGAAAGTTTTCTAACCTCTACATTCCAAGCATCATTTTTCCCTTGCCTGGAATAATTTTGCTTTAATATCATCCTGTGAAAAATGTATCTAGTTTGCTTCTCCATTTTTTTCTATCCTATATGGGATTATAATGATCTTCACTTGTGTTGATGATTTTGATTTGATAGTGACAGGAAAATATCATTATTGCTGAAGTATCCTGGTTTAAAGCAGGTTCCTAGGGGAAAAATCAAATTCCCATAATAAAGTTATAGTCCAAGTTTTTAAATGTATGTTTTTTAAAAAGTGTTCTTTTCCTTTCACATGGAAGCTTCAAGGGCATTTATTGAAATAATTATAATGGTAGAGCTCTTGATAGACCTATTGTGGTTGACTAATGAGATAGTGTGTCCCCTTTCAGTTTTACTTACTACATTGGAGTTTCTGAATTTGCCATTCACTATTAGACCACATTGTAATTCAGTGAATCCATTACTTAAAAAGAAATGAAGTCATTTAAATAGCAATGACTGTTTACTTAAACCTACCTCCCAGTTTATATGACAAAAATAGAATTTCAGTGGATTTCAAGGTACTTTTCTCAATAGGCTAGTTTTAAATCAGTCAATTAAAAGAAAAAGGTATTAACTGGTTCTTTTTTTGTTATGCAGTAAAAACATTTAAATCAGCAATACATAATTGATAATGTAATTGTACTTTCCCTATATAAAGAATTCCTATTGTAGCTGAAAAAAGAACAAAAGTATATGCATTAATTCTTTTAAGCCAGTTAAACTGTCTTAACTCCCTAAGCTTTGATTTATACTAAAGAGTGTTTATATATTAAATTTCAGAGCCATAAAAATGGACTTCTTTTCTATGATCAGAAACAGATCATTGTCTGTTACTTTTGTGGGGATATTTGTTATTTGTTCCCAAAATTCTGGGCTCTATTCTCTCTCAGAACCAAGTTTGGGCACTGTTATAGTTGTAGACATTATCTATATGGCGCCAATTTCTAAATGTTTGTCTTGGCCAGGTATAGTGATGTGTGCCTGTAATTCCAGCACTCAGAAGGCTGAAGCAGGAACATCATGAGTTTGAGCCCATGCTGGGATACATACTGAGTTCTAAGCCAGTCTGAGCTACATAGAGTCTGTCTCAAAAATCAGTGAATCTTTATCTTGAGTTCTACTGTTTTCTTTAATTTTAATAATAATTTTTATTAGAAATCTCTCCCTAGACAACCAAATTCAATGTAAAATGAAAGTCATAATTCCCCACTAAAAGTGATTTCTCCATGGAAGATATATAAAAATCACCTAAGTATGTATCAGAATTGTGCCTAACTCCTTTCTTCCTTTCACTCTCCAAACTATAAAACCCTCTATCCCATGTCTTTTGTCTTACTAAATACAATTTAAGATTTTACTCTCTTCTTGGTTTTGCATTGTACAACTGAAAATCAACTACCCCCTTCTTTTATACTGAAGTCATTCATTTTTCAACACTCATCATGTTACTGCTTATTTAAAATTGTCCACTGCCTCCACTTTGCCTAATGGATGAAGTTTCAAATTCTCAGTATGTCCTAAGGGCATCTCACAATGCCATGTCAACCTGCCTTTATCCAGTCTCTTGTTTAGTAATTTCTGTATACTCTTCACTCCAGCAAACCATTTATCAGTTAAAAAACAAAGAATATTTTATCACAACTGTGGTATTTTCTTTAAACATCTCTTTGTCATTTGAGAGTCAACTCATTTTTCCTTGACACCAAATTATGTCTGCTTTTTTCCATTTCTATTCTCATCCCATTGTGTAAACTTGTAAATACATTTCCTTTTCCATTTTTATTAACATTGTATAGGAAGCTTTGTTCCCTAGTGCTTTAAAAAAAAACAAAAACAGGTAAACCTAGATTTGAAGGCTGCTTTAATCAGGAACTATGAAGCCAAGTTATTTGATTTCTCTAAACTTTGTTTTCCTTATTTGAGATGGAGATTATAACAGCACCTTTCTCAAAAAGTTGTCCTCATGGCCTCACATAAACTAAATAAAGCTTTTGGCAACCTAAAACACTGTGCCTGGCACATACTCTCTTTGTTTTGATGGTGGTTATGTTTGTCATTCCTTCACCATTATGAGTACCAATAATTTATCTTTCGTAGTGTTTCAGAGCTCATGTTCTGGAACTAGTCTGTGTTTGAATCTGATTTTTCCACTTTATAGATGTATGACCTTAAATTTTTGGCTCTTTTAACACTGATCTTAAAACCAAGCAGTATATTCATTTTCTCTGGAACTATGGAATCAAGATAAGGATCCAGCACCTTAGGAGAGAACTTCCAGAGCATTTTAAAGTAAATATTTTAAGCAATGAGAAATTAATATCAATTGAGCAGTGAATATAGTCATTACTTGTACTTTCATCATCTTGATGGAAGGAGATAAAAACTGAGCATGAAAATAGGAGTTATACACAGTAAGATATTTTGAGATGGCATAATCCTTAGAGAGAATGACAGGCCTTTGCCCATTTCAGGCTTATTTTCTAAACCTCCTTCAAGCAGGTTATTAGGAAGCCTCATGGGCTTGAATGTTTTCTTGACACAGGAGATCTTGGATACTTTCCCTTCTCTGTTCCATTATTCCCTGCTACTTCTGGTCAATTCCAGAGGAAGTAAAGCTCTTTCAGTCCTCCTGCTTAAGTGAGGCTTACAAGCATTCCAGATAGGGGATATTCAGCATGTACTTCTTATCTAGACACTTACTGCACTTGAAATGATGGAGTTATTGTTTTTATTACAGTGAGATGTGGATCCAACATTCTCTCTCTATGGTAAGCTAGTTCTTACAGTACCACCTCATAAATAATCCACCTACTTTCCACTAATTTGGAGTTACTTGTCTTGTATAGCAAGTTGGCACATACACAAGGACCTGTTTTAGGAGCCTCATTCCATTTCTAGAATTGCGAACAGACTTGGGCTTCCTCAGCAATACCACAGAATCCCTAGAATCTCGTGCGCCTGTTTAAAACTGCAAGCACTTTAAATACAGTCACCTTTGTGTTTTCATTTTCACATGAACATTCTGAAATGTCAAGATCAAAGTGCTCAGAGTCACATGCCAGTGGCATGTCTAAGATTGTTACCTAGATCTTCCCTGGGACAGAGAAATACATTCTGAATCAGTTACTCCAGGCTGCGTTTCCCTTGTCATGCCCAGAACATGTGGTTTTTCAGCCCTACATTCTGTTCCTCCCTGTCACAATTTTATAGATTTCTAGGTATATTTTCCAGACCTTGTTTAATAAGCAAGTTGTCTGTTGTTAAAATAATTGTTTAACTAATGGGTACAGAGATTTTATATTTTTCTCCCATCTTTTCCCCTCCTTTGTAACAAAAGCAAAATGTATTGGTACTGGTTTAGGAAACAATTGGGAATCAAGACGGACTAGAGAGCAACAGTGACCAAAGTGGCCTCTTGATGCTTTCTCTTTTAATGTCTCAAAAACATTAAAACATTAGTTTAGCCTTTAGGCCTTCCTAGATGTATTATGTTTGTGGAGGCACTACCAGGGTGTTCCTCCTATATGAGAATTTCACACGCGTGATTGCTCCCTGCCCCCCCCATTTTTCTTTGAGTGGACAAAAAATTTTTTTCTGTGAAATAGACATAATCAAGCATTAGAAGCCATTCAGCCTTTAATACTTTTTTCCCCATTTTATGCCCTGTGGAACAAACCCTACTTAGGATTCTATATATTATGTTGCTTGGTCTATATGTTGCTTAGGTTTATAAATATATTAATTGATAAACTAGAAATAAAAAAATTTAACAAAGATGGGGCAGAAAATCACAGATGAGAGTGAGGACTTCTTGGTGATATTTTGCCCCTGTTTGGAGAAGGAGGAAAAAAGGCAATTAGGTAGCCAGTGCAATCTTGATGGTGTCTTCTGAAGTTACAGTATTCTCAGTGGTGCAGCAACAAAAGACCCTTCTAGGATGCTGGAGTAAAGTGTGCCAAAGGCAGCCTCGTCCATAGGTGGTTTCTACTTGTGTCTAAGAATTATGAGCCCTACTCTAACCACCGTCTCGTTTCATGTCTGAGTGCTTAGAAGCTTGACTGCCACCAACACAGAGTAAAGCTCTTGAAACTGTACTCAGTAATGCACGGTCCACTGAATCCTTATTTTCAAAATTGCAGTGTCCACTTATGTTACAGAACTTGCAGAAGAAAAATGATTAAAATTGCGTGAATCAGTCTTCCGTTTCTATGTCTGTAGTGTAGGCAAAATGTCTCACATTTATGTTGGACATACTGACAGTATATTTCCATAAGCAATTTGACAACAAATCAATACTTCAGACAACAATATATTTTAGAAAAAGTCTTCTCATATAAAGCAATGGAAAGTGTGTTCTATGAACTTGATTTACTTATAATAATCAAATATTTTGTGGAAGAGTACCATATTCTCTGACAAAAGACAAGTTAGTAAAGAATACTTGTTAAGTGTTTACAGATACCCCCCCATTTTCTGTATTATTCTGCATTTCAGTGATGAAAATGGTAAACTTTCAGGTTTCCGTAAGATTGTATCTCAGAATGTGGAAAGTATCATCAATAGACCATTTACTAGGAAGCACATAGAGAAATTAAAAATTGTAGGTTATTTGATATGGGAAAAAGGGAATAAGTAGTTGTAGAATTTAAGACAATGCAAAATTAGCATTTCTAGTGAAGTACATATACATGTATGTATAACACTTTTACATGCATGTATCCCTAATTGCACACACACACACACACGTTACATTATATTCATATAAGCACATAACAACTCTAATACAAGCATCTATAAGACAAGAGAAGTTGGGAAACTGATAATTTGTCAACAAAGTGGTAGTGAGTATGAACTAATTTATGATGAAGATGATTTTGAAACTGAGTCTTAAAAAAAACATATTGCCTTTCCACACCGGTGAAGCTTATGTCCCAGCTCCAGTGACACACTATCTTATTACCAGTGTTTGGAAGGCCATTAAACAGGGAAGTGAAGTATTTAATATTTCAGTAAGTCAAAATTTTCTTATTGTAAAACAGATGGCTTTAACTTGCATTCTATTTGTATGTGCTGCCAAAGTAAAACTACAGAATGCTTCACAAATTTGCATGTCATTCTATTCTAGAGGCTATAGTGACTTTTGCCAAGATAATATGAGTGCTTTGTAATTCTTGTGAAATGTTTCTGAAAGGGAAATCAAGATTATTTTGTTGCCTGTTTAAAAAGGCCTTTTTTAGGTGTTTCAAATTCATTGAGGATCCCATCATCAGAATCATCATTACTATTAATGCAATTATCATCTCTACTAGATGGTGCATGGGGAATGAGGAGCACTGAATATTATACAATTCATTCTTCTCTCTGCCATTACTAATTGGCTGTTAGGGGAATAAAGAAATATGAGATGGTGGAGGAAAGAGGACGAGAGGAGGATAACATTTAGTGGACTCCTCTTATTAAAATTATTCTGGAGGAAGGGTGGTAAAGATAGCCATAGCAGGGGAAAAAAATAACCTGGTTTGGAAACAAGTCTTCCTGAAATGAGAGTCAGAAAAAGCCTCTTTATTTTAGTGGAGCTGGATTCTTGAGAATCCCTTATTACAGTCTGTCTTGCCCAAGGTTCCTACTGGTGTGTATATTTGAGGTTGTCTGAATTGAAGCCCTGGCTTGTTTCTTTTGTACCACTGGCCCAGAAACATAAGAACCAAAGCCCAAGTTTTTCATTTCACAATTTATCATCTTTCAGGACCACTACTTCTTGACTTTTTTTCTTCAAGTGATTTTAATAGACTTCAGGGAGTCTCTGCTGTCAGAATGTATGCTGGCATTTTAATTCATGTATGATATCTTGTATCTGATTTTTTCTGGATTGAAACTGTAAATGGAAGAAATTATAGCTGGTTCCATTAAAGTAATAATGGATCAAAAACAGCTCACAAATCCAATTTTGGGGAAATACTTCTACTTAATTTTTAAAAGTATGATTTAATAGTTTCTCTGAGGATTCCCTGTTCTTATTGGGCTTTCTAATCCTAGTGCCTAGCAAAGAGCCTGGTGCTCAGAACATAAAGAGAGTACAGTCAGTAAAATGAGAGTGAATAATAATTTTTAAAAGTCTTTTAAAATTTTTGAAATACTAATTTTAATATCCATAAGTAAAATAAGCCAATGGTGTTTATGTGAAATGTCAGCATAAAATAGGTAATATATAGAGTGTTAAGAAGTAAAACTGATAGTAGATGTATAACATGTTGGAGAAAATTTGATGTTTTTAGTTGCTGTATGAGGTCTTTTGAGAACAAATGTTAGATTTGTCATAAGCTCCTTAATGGCTTCTTAAATTCTAATACCCTTATTTAGCTATATTTTCATTGAATCATAAATCAAAAGGACTTGAGTTAAGACTCATCATTGGACTTTCAGTTCAAACAAATGCTTTTTTTGCATGAGGTTGAGTAAGCGGAGGATAGTGGTGGGTTTTGCAAAGAAAAAGTTCTTATTTAGTGGTTATCTAGTTGTAACAAGTTCACAGAGCCCTCTTTTGATTTGAGAAATTTGAATATATACTGTCTTTATCCCCACAAAGATATTTCTACTCTGAAAGAAACCATAATATCTTGTTTAAACACCTAGCTTATAATTTTGAGCTTTCATCAGCCAAAATGTATAACAAACACATCAAAATTACATTTTATTTATTTTAATTAATTTATTTAGGTTTTTGAGACAGAGTATTATTACATAGTTAAGGCTGGCCTTGCACTTGCTGTGTAGCCTTAGGGTTAGGGATCCTCCTGCTTCAGCCTCCTGAGTGCTGGCAATGTTTTGTTTTTAAAAGATCATGAGTTCAGTAGGTAACTGACTTTCTGTATGTAATTCTGTCCATCCTATATCACCAGTGGATTCCCAACATGTAGCATATGAATTCTAGCACATAGTAATAGGTTAACAAATATTTTTGTATGCATGAACTCAAATTACACACCTAGAGAATAAAATTGGCTCCATGTAAATATGTGGAGTTCTACTTGGGGCAAATTTCACAATACGCAGATTAACTACATGAGTACGTGGAGGTCAGCAGGGTAGGACAGTAGATACGTACACACAGTTTTTCAGCTTCATTTTGATTGGTAGCATTAACTCAGACTAGCTAATAAGACTTGTACCAATGGCTTTTTAAGAGAATATAAAGATAACCTACTCAGCTTTTTATATCCAGTCCAATAGCTGCCTTGATCGTGGTATATGCACTTCACAAATTTTTGTTGGATTTTTGAAAAGGGAACAGGAAGAATGTAGTGGGTTATTAAGAAGCCTTGGCCTTTCTTATGTGGAAAAGAAAGGGCTTGCTCGTAGAGGAGTTGCATTTATGAGTCATAGGGATCCATTATCCATATCTGCTGAAGGGCTGTCAGATATGAAGTAAATTTAGAGACCTACTTGTCCCTTTAGCTATTCATCACTGTTGATTGGCTCCTGTGACAGGCAGCAGTATTTTTAGAGAAGTGAATGATATGGAATTTCTTCATGTACAGAACATTAGCAGATCCCATTACTCAAAGCTACTAAAAAGTCATAGCTGACACTTGACAGAGCTGCAAGGAAATACAATAGACCTAAGAAACAAAATACTGAAGCCTGTGATAAAAATACAGGTGGAGTAAAGTTACTCATCAGCACCATTAATCCAGTTTGGTACTATTCCAGTTTTCTAGCGTATGAAAAATACAGTTTTCGGAGTAATCGATTTTATGCATGTCTCTTTGCCCTATCATAGAATGAAAAATTGGCTGATTTTTCACATCTTGTACCACCTTCTTTTGAAATATATCTGACATTTGTGCTTTGACAGTTGGTATATGAAGATGGAACATGAAAGACCTTCTCCCCTATAACAGCCTGAGAGATCTTATCTCTTGGTTTTTCAGATGGTATATGCAGGAAAATAGCAAATAATTTTTAATGGTCATAATCCTGTGAGATAATTAGTAATTTCTAGGGGACAGTCTTTTTTAACTTAATACCATATATTAATACATTTGGATTAATTCTGTGTGAGAGTTCCACACTGCAGAAATGGACAGATCAGCGTTCAGAAGATCAGAAGCCCAAGCACATGAAATTTTCACTGTCAGTAAGTGGTCAGGTCTCTTCCGAACTTGTACCCTTGGACTTAGTGTTTGAAACCTACTGATCATTCAAATCTGGAGAGTGAGAGTGACCTCAGAGTCTTGCAGGCCAACCAGAAACCAAGTGGCAGGCTTCAGGTCTCAAGCTGAAAGCTCTAGTGCTACAGATGGGTTTGATGACTTCTTTGGTTGAATAAGATTCTTTCTTTGGTCAACACACATAATTATTTGGTGTAATGCATCAGTAGTTTTCTGCGTGGTGGAGCAGAAGTGACTGGTAAATCAGAAAAAGTACATTGGATGCACAATGATGGTTCCTTCACTTTTTAAAATCAGTGAAAAAAGAGTCTGTTAGCCCCTTCTGTTCACATGGCAAAACAATCGGGATTGGTCAAAAGAAACTTACAAATATATGAGTGAATTGGTGTCTGTGTATTAAAATTGTTCAGTAACTTGTTTTTAACAATTGGAGAAGCACAATCAGCATCATAGTAAAATAATGTATATAACAATTTTATGACACTTAAGATATGGCAGTTGTTATTGTGAATGCTTTATAAATATTAATTCATCTTATCTACATTGCAATTTTATGTAGTTGTTATAAGTTTCATTTTAAAGACAAAGGAACAGGCATGGATAGTTGAGTAACTGGCCTGAGATCACATAGCTAGTAATATCAGTATAAGATATGGAAAGGATCTGGCTTCAGAATCCATGCCCAAACCAATGTTGTCCAGCTTCAGATTATACAAAGATTTGTAAATCACATTGACATATAGTGATTATAAACTCCCTCTGACCTAAAGTATTTTATCCCTTTATATATTTGTCTCTCTACCTACTTCTTTTATTGAGACCATTAAGAGATTTTGTTGAAGGTCAGGTGTGTTGGGTTTAGAACCAACTTTGAATTGTGACATTTACTAACTGTGTGGCTTTGGAATAGCTACCATTCTAAGTCACTTCTTCATTTAAATGGGTATATAGTACATCTTATTGGTAGATTGAAATCAAAATATTCTGTAAAATGTAAGATGCTATAGAAGTTGTTTAGGCACCATTCAGAAATACCAGTGGTTCTCCAATGATGAGAATCCCCGTAAAAACCTTGCTATTTCTCTGCAGTGTCAGTTTTGCTCTTACTCTCTACAGCCAAAGGCTGCTCCTTCCAACTTGGATCTAATTTGGAGTTAAGCTAAATGCATAGCTTCTTAGAAGGTTTATGTTTTATTACTTACTATTCATGAAAACAAAAACCCACATATATGTTGGTATCATGACATGAACATAATCCCATTTCACAGTAAAATGGAGCAATGGAGTCTCTATTCTAGGTAATAAATAATCGGTTCACTCAAATTTTTTAAAATGTACTACTCTCCAGAGAGAGTGCCTCTGAATGGCTTTTCCGGTGACTCTAAGCAATGTGATACTGAACTGCCAAAGCACTAGGCTTAGGTTGAATAGTATTCATCTTAGCTTCTGGTTCTGATCTTGTAAAAGCTAACTCATGCATGCACAACATGATAGGTCATGTCATGCCTCACAGCCTTTTTCTGTGCTATCCTTTTATACAGTTTTTTTTATAAGGCAGAATGTATTCAAAGCATTCTGCCTCGAAAGGCTTTTTACCCTAATGGCTGTGTAGAAATGTTTATTCTCTTCTTCTGTGTTTTTAAAAACAAAAGGGTAATCAGAAGCATTTAATTGTCTTAGCTGCTCTACAAATAGTAATTAAAAGCTTTTTTTTTTAGTTCTACAAAAGTGTAAGCATGTCTGTGAATTAAAAATGGCCCTTTGTGAAGCCTGATTGGCACAGCAAAGGTGATAATATTATAATAGTGCCAAAACTGAGGACTTGTTATCCAAATGCACAGTAAGTCAACCCTATTGAAATATATGCCTACAGTCCTGTCTCTATGAAATCCTAATCCGAAATGTAGTGTACTGTTTTTAGAATGTCATCTATACTGGATTCTTATTTGTCTTAGATGGCATGCCCCCAAGATATCTTCCATTCCCAATGTCTGGAGTAACAATACTCAAAGTTAGCTTATTTAGTAGGTAGTTCTTTAATATATCCATGTTATAGAAAGAAAATTAGTCTCCTTAAATTTTTGCATAAGGCTACAGCTAGTTAGCAAAAAAAACCTGGAGTTTACTTTCTGATTCTTGGCCTTCTCTTTGGCCTACCAACTCAATACCCTCTCATTTGGGTTCCAAAAAAATGTTAGAGACATATCACAGCTCATCCTGTAGAAGGTTAAGAAAAACCAGAGGCCTGTAGTATTATTTTACAGCTCAAGAGTCACTTTTCTTGTCCTTGAATCATTTGAGCAGAAAACAGGGAGGTCTGTGACCCCCACTTCTATTTTGGTTCTAAGCAGTGACTGGTTGTATGACCTTTCACAAGTCACTTAACTCCTCTGTCACTTTCTGTGAAATGAGAATAGAGGGTCCCAGCGCTTCTGCCTGTCTCAGGTGCCAACTTCATCAGGAAAGATGAGTTCTGATGTTCAGACAGATTGACCCACTTAAGGCACTTCCCCAAGTCACCATCTTGTTGACCAGATATGTAAATAAGGCCCAAAGTAGATGAAGAGTAGTGATTTTCCAACAAGATGTACCAGAAAAGCAATGTAACTTTGTCACTTTTTGTCTCCTTAATGAAGATGTGATGGTCCAGAGGTGTGAGCTTTTCTCCCTTACTAGGTTTCTTGAATAAACTTGAGCAAACTAATTTCAAAGTTTGACAAAATAGAGTAATGACTTGAATTGGTAAAATTAGGTAGACATGCTTTCTGAAAGTCAGGTATTACTTTACTATAATCCTTTTTCTTAAGGAACAGTAGCTGTCGACCAATTTCTCAGAAGAAGCTGAGGAATTTCTTGTCATTTTGGATAAGCCTGTCACTAGTGCTGTCTCTGTGGATGACCCTTTTCCTAGTGCTTGAAACATTTTAAAGATAAAAATTGTATTACTGCACCAATCAAATTTATGGTTACCTTTAGCATAGTCTAACCATTGATAATTTATTTCCATCAACTCTGGGAGAAATATCTACAGAACTATCCTTTTTTATTATAAATCTTTACTTTTTATTAACAAAGATACTGTTTGTTAAGCATTTAAAATATTTTTGTAAAGTTTTTACCCTCTAAAACCCCAATAAGATTGGTAGGGAATACAAATAGTCTTTCTTCAGAAAAGGAAATCCAGAGTGCTAACAAACACATGAAAATACCTTCAGGTTCACCCTAAACTGACCAAAGGAACAAGGTCAAGAGATAGTCTCATCTGAGTGCAAATTCATCCTTCCCTACTCACTTGACTATTAGATGTTTCCTTTACTCTAAGGTATTATTCACATTCAATTTATGTTTTATATGAATTTTGATAATTATATGCAATTGTGCAATTTCCAGTCCTTTAGTTCCTTATTTATTCATCCATTTCCCAGTAGTTAATTTTTCTAACATAAGCAGAATTTGATTAGAAGCAGATCCAGCCTAATTCCACATGTGTGGTAGAGGTTCATTTGCATCAGTGAGTGTTCTTTGAGTATTTCCTGTGTGTCAGACACTTTTGTCAGGTCAGGGAATGCCACATTTAAAGAAGTGATCTATCAGGAAGTTTAGGTAGTTGCTGAGAAAAGTATGTATAAGTTAAACATTGGAGAAGAAAAGGATAGTCTACTTGGTAATACTACCAGTAAATAGTCCTTGAATAGTTGATATAGCCAGTAGTGAGATTGTCCCAATTCCTTATGTTCCTTACCCCAAGAAGCAAAAAAGAAAAACTTAGTTGGGTTTTGTTCCAGGTTCTTAATGTACTGACAGACTTTCATTTCAGCTGTTTCTGCCATTGTTGAATAACAAAATTTACCAAGAGAATACCGAACTTTAAGCTTGCATTGTATCTGGAGACTTATCTAACCTGCACCATCTTTGAACTTCAAATTTCTGTAAATAACAAGCATATCCAGAGACCTACCTGGAAGTCTCAGCTTCTACTTAGGGAGCACTCTTTCTCTCCAGAAAATTTTCCAGATTAGAAAAGTTGTATTCAGCCATGAAACTCTAAACCCTTTGCTCTTACCTTGGAGGTAATCTTGGGATTACCTTGGAGGTAATCTTACCTGGGAGGCTCTTGATTTATCCTCAAGCTTGCCATCTCCTCTGCAGCCCTGGCAACTTCTTGATGCTGTGGTTGGTCTGGGCCCTTGATCTCCTAGATTACTACTTAGAAGCAGAAAAGGGCCATAGTCATACCTACAGCTGCTCTAGAGATAGCACTGAGCCTCTCACAAATACTTGGTGGGTGCTTTGCCTAAAGCTTTAGTCCTTGAAGGGCAGAATTGCTGCAGGTGCAGCACATTCAGTGCTCAGATTGGCCTCTCAAATCAACAGCTTTTAAGCACGTCCATTTGCAGAAGCGCTGAGAGCTTGCAGGTAGATGTACAGCCTGCAAATGAGCTCAGTGTCTACAGTTTCTGTTACTTGGACTCCAGGCCATATTTCTGTTGGGGACAGAAATCACCAGTTTAGACTCACATCGTGCCTGAGAATTTTATAAGTCTACACAATTGGGCTTTACAAGTACACGCTATTTTGCAAATTCAGAAATAATAAAATTTCCACCAATTTCTAGGCATAGAAAACCAATTTCTCCCTTGATGGGTCCAATTACATGGTTGATATAAAATTTTAAGACCTACCTTAGTGTTTTCTGAGGCTAGTCACTCTCTGTGGGCTTGTGAATAAATAGCACATATAAGATGTTAAAGCATTTTTAGGTCTAGACTATTTGCTTGAAATAAATTAGGGAAATTCTTCTAATGCCAAACCATTAAGCAGTATTTTCTGTTTTGTAGTACCCCTTTTTCCTCCTTCCTCTCCTTTCCTTGCTCCCTCCTTCTTGGCTGCTGTTCCTTCATAGTTCCTCCTGTGTGTTAGGCATCACATAATACTGGGGATACAGTGGCAGTCAGAAACAAAAGTAGTTCATGTTCTTTAGGTCAAGTACAGATGCCAACATTCGTCAAACAATTAAAAAAATAAATTACAAATTCCAATCAGTGTTGTAGAGAGAGTTTGTCGGGCTCTAAAAGTCATGTGCTTATTGTCTTTGAATTTTTGTTTGTGTAAAATGGTTCTGTTGTGTGTCTGGTTCCTAATGAAGGGTACATCCAGTACACTTCTTGTAGACACTGTCTTCAGGAAGTTTTTACTCCAAATGTACATTCAGAGACCAGCATGCAAAGAAAAGCGCTTTGATGACAAAGGGGGAGTACAAATGATAATACCTTCAACTGAGACAACTGTCTGAGGGAGAAGCTCTATAAGACTGATGAGGGGCCTTTGTTTTGTTATTCTGTTTGTATTAATGAGATAATCACTTAGCCAAGAATGGTAGCAGGCAGTGAATTTTTTTTTTTTTTAAGATACTGGAATTGAATTCAGGATCTTCACCCTAAGCCACACTTCTGTTTTTATTTCATTTGTTTATTTTAAAGAGAATAAAACCAAATCAAACCAATAAAACCAATCAGAACAGAACAATGAAAGTGATACAGGATTTCAAAACAAGATAACAGGAGATCAACAATGGCTACCATAATGTCTCTTGTATTCTTCAAAATAGTTGTCCATATCATCAGACATAATAAAATCAAACAAATCAAAGCAGAATAAAACCAATCAAAAGAATGAAAATGTATTTTAAAGACGATAAAACCAAACAAAATAAAACAGAATAAAGTCAGTCAAAACAAAACAGTGAGAGTGATTCAGAATTTCAAAACAGGATAATAGGAAATCAACAATGGCTACTATAGTGCCCCTTGTTATCTACAGAATTGCTGCCCATACCATCAGACATAGACATAATAAAGTCAAACAAAACAATACAAAATAAAACCAATCAAAACAGGACATTGAATAAAACAAACACAATAAAATGGAACAAAACAAAACAGAACAATATTGGATTTCAAAAAGAAGACCAAAGGAAATCACCCATATTTGCTATATTGCATATTGTTATCCTCTTAATAAATGCTCAGACTACTGACCTAGGCCTGCAAAGTCAAACAATACAAGCATTAAATTGCTCTTGTACCTCAGTTGCTACCAACTTAACCTGTCCTCCAAATGAGCAGGTCACTTGCCTGGTGTGTGTGGGGTATTCTTGTCTCCCAGCTTGCGTGTCAGCTGGCTCACAAAAAAGGGTGAACCGACTACTTGTTACTCCTTCCAGGCCCAGCATGGCTTCCACTAACTCATAGGAAGGGTGAATTAACTCGGTTCTCTTCCCAGGCCCCACATGACTTTCTGTGGCTCACAGGAAGGGTGAATCAGCTTCTTGTTAATTCTTCTCTGTTCATTTCTTATTTACTCCAGTAAATCACTAAGTTGCCCAAACTGAGTTGGAACTTGCAGTCCTCCTGCCTCAGCCTCCCAGAGTACTGGAATTACAGGCATGTGCCACCATGCCCAGCTTGTGAGTCCATCTTAAAGAAGTTTAAAGTATTCCAGATCTAGGTGAGACATTTCAAATAATCAAGACATCTCTGGAAATTGCCCTAGCCTACTTTCCATTGTGTTTTCAAGAAGTCACTGGGTGAAACACTTAATTTTTTTTAAACTGTAAAGCATCATTCAGCATTTGGAAAAGTGCTTTTTGAAAAATGGGTCTCTGCTGGGAGACCTGACTGTATCCATGAATCCTTTCTAGAAGTGACATCAAATCATTCCTTGCCTTGCAGCCTTAGGCCCTGCACCAACTTTTTTTCAATAATGATGGCAACCATTAGAATGATAGAAACCATTTACTGATCAGTTTAGTAACCAACTGCATCTGCTTTACACAATATAAAACAAAATTAAGTCTTTCATGATGTTCAGAAATCGTCACAATCAAACTTCAAGGAAAAAATCATTTGACACTTTTTGTTGGTTTTCAACCATCTTTACGTTCCCTTTAAACATAACTACAGAAGACCACCTATTTGCATTAATTCAGAATCCCTTCAGAAAATCATTCCTTCATGTACAGTATCCCATATACTTTCTAATGTGATACATTATAGGTAGAGAATTTTGAGCCCTCTTTTCCCTTCCAATTAGATTTGCTGCTTTAAAAAACTAGGAAAAATGCTGTCTTAAAAACAAGTAGTCATGCAACATTATCCCATGCACAGCTTTAAGGCTTTATCCATATCAAGATTTATTAGCCAACTTAGTTGGCTAATGATTTTCACCCTTAAGAAACTTACAATCCTGGACAAAAACAGAAAGTTATTTCAGAGTTTGAAACTGCTGTTGTGGAGGTCAGTAGCTGCCATGCAGGGCTGTGTCAGGCACCTGTCCAGAGATGGATGGCCAGAAGAGAAGCTCCCAAGCATGTCTGTCCTAAAATGTAATGTTTCAACAAACTGATCTAGACTGATGGTATCCTGTGAACAGTATACAAGTGTAACATCTGGGACGAAAATTTACAGTCTTGAATATAAATTCCTATCGTAGTCTGTTTTCTGCTTATATACTATTGATACTTAATTTATGAAAAAGAAAGATTTGTTTAGCTGGCAGTTCTACAGAGTGGGAAGTATGAGAGATGATGCTAGCATCTGGGGGGGGTCTTCATGCTATATCATAACATTCAGGAAGGGAAAAAAACTGAAAACTAAGTTTATTTTTTATCAGCAATCCACCCTGGTAATCCACTCCTGCACTCACAGCATTAGTCATATCATGTGGGCATCCCCGTTACCCATTTACCTCTTCAAGGTCTAACTCAACACTCTGACACTGGGAGATATTAGCATGAGTTTTATACTGTAGCAGTCTCCACAAAGTGTCAGAAAAAAAAAAAAACAACACTAAAGGCAAATACATTTTCCCTGGAGTTTCCCAGTTTGTGCTAGTCCCTCCTTTTCTCAGCTCTCCATTTGCAGGTCCATGGAGTAAGTCATAGATGTGAAGGGAGGATGATTGGCGGTCTCTGAACTGTCTGTGGGGTGACATTCAGGTACATGAAATAGGCAGCCTCTAAAAGGCCACTAACCAGTCTCTGTGAATCATGCTTTCCAGATTTAAACTTTTTCTGATTGTCCCTTAGTAGTTACCATTTTTGACACTGTTCCGTTCTTTCCTTTAGCTACTATAAAATCCCATCTACATCACAAATGAGAAAGGAATTAAGAGTCATGGGCCTAAGAAAACATAGCCAAGGCTGGTGCCATACACAGTATTGTGTGGAAAGCATGGTTCTGAGACAGGGTTTTTGGTAGTTGCTGTAGGATCAGCATGTGGTGATCCTGTGATTTGAAGTCTGGGCTAAACACCATACCATGTAGGGAAGTTCCTTAAGAGTGTGGGGCACTGTCTCTTCATAGGAAAGAACATCGTTCTCCACTGTGCTGCACAATGGATGCCATTCTCCAGTCATGGTAGGGCTACCCATAGTTCTCAGTTTAGAAGAGTATTCCACATAAGTTGAAAGACGAGAATCTCACAAAGTTAATACATACAGATGAGTGAAGACCACATCTTACCCCTCCTGTCTTCTCTCTTCACTCTCAATGAAAAGATTAGAGATTTACGTGTGTATACATGCATGCACTTAATATAATACACTTATTCTAGATCACTTCTAGAATGAGAGTAGAATGATGACTTGTGAAACAAAATTAGTTTCAACTATTTTTATATCTATTTGAGAAAAAGACAGTTTCACTTCTTTATTCCTAATAAAGATGGAAATGGGGGAGAGATAAAATGAATTTTCTGTTAAAAATAAATTGCAATACAAATATACAGGTAATTCATATTTTCTTATATAAAATAGAAACTGATTTGGCATTTTAAAATATAACATTAAATGTCAATGTTTAAAAATTTCCAAAAACTAGTGATCATTTGTGTCACATGATTAGGAAGTTGAATAAAGCATTACCATATATTTATTCACTTATCTCTCCCATGTTTATCTGTTGAATGCCTTCTCTGTGCCAGGAACTATGTTCTGGTATTATACAATGGTACAGTGAACATTGATGATCCTTAATATTATGGAACTTATAATTTGTCATGTGAAATTTCAAAAGATGCTCAAGAGATTAAAATTTCCTTAATATATATTCATAAATACTAGTAATTACTTTGTAGAGCTGTGAACAGCATATTTCATTCTGATTCATACATGCTTATGTTTTTACAGTGTGAGATCATTTCTTGCACAGCAAGATGAGGGACAAAAACACTTAACTAAAATAGTTTTTTTTAAACAATAGGTGAATCCCAAATAGCCATACAGTTGAAATTTCCCCCTTATTGTGACATTGTTTTACTGTGTAGTTACTTCATTCTACATGATTTCTTTTCTAATGGGAACCACTTAGCTGGACCATTAAGTATGATAGTTTCAGGTTCAGCAGGCTTTTTTTTTGAAATTAACACAATCAGTAGTAGAAACGGCCAAGAACTTAGACAAATGTAGTGTGAAGACCTCTGGGCCCCAGCTAGAGCAGATCATTAACTAGCAGGTGCTGCACAAACTGAACTCCTGAGCATAAACTTTGGGTTCATGGAAGGAAAGAGCAGTCTTTTCTCTTCTTGGCTGTGAAATTAATTTGCTCAAACATAAATCTAAAGTATTGTGAGCCAGGAATCAGCATTATTCAGTGACCTTTGTTATTTATAATATGACCAGAAGGAGAAAGTTCTAGAGTGTGATACATTGACGAAGAGAACATATTTAGGATGGGTAATCTCATAAACAATGAGTTTCACATAAGCAACCAAATGGTTCAGAGAGGTTAACTCAATCTTCACAACTAAATTTTGAAAATAATGTTTCTCAGGGGATTAAATTCCTCCCTTCACTCCCTTTTTTAATAAGCCAATGATTTGTTACCTAGTAATGTGCTTTCTTCATTTTAAATTACTCCAAAATGGCACAGTGGTCTGTTATTGATGCTGTAAAAACAGTTATAATAACATTTTATCACACTGCCTGTCACCTCTTACTTTTGTTGCCCAACTCCTTACTTTGTCACTGCATCCCTAAATCCCTGCTGCCCTCATTAAAGTGTCTACTTGTCTCCTAAAACTCATTTGTGATGTTTGTTTTTGATGTCTTCTTTGGCAACTTAATTTATATGTCCACCATTTTTCAAGCAGAATAATATTCTTGCACTTCTCTAAATTTCCTACTTTAAAATTTTAGCCTTTGGGCTTGTGTGCTTCTACCAGTGTAAATCATTTATCTCCCACCTCTGTCAACAAACACTTATTATTTTCTTTCCATCAGTCGAAAAGATCCTTCTGTCCATTTGACATAAAATATTAAATCCTACAACCATGGTGGCTTGAACTATAATACAATTTGAGTAACCAAATTTTATGTCTAGGAAACAGTGACCATTTAAGGACATTTCATCTATGAGGACTGATATTTTAACAAGAGAACAGTATCTGTGCTGCTTCTAAGTTTCCAATCTTTTATGTTTTAAAACATTTCTATCTTACACTGTTTTTTACTTACTAACCAAGAAAATCCAAATGCTATGAAAACCATGTATTACCTCTTCTCCTAAGTTTCCAATTTTCTATGTTTTTAAAAATTTCTATCTTACACTGTTTTTTACTTACTAACCAAGAAAATCTGAATGCTATGAAAACCATGTATTACTTTCTATCTGGTAAACATTTCTTGGTTTTTCAGCTTTTCCATTTTTGAAAGTCAGAAATGGAGCAGTATGTTTCCATGAATACATTCCTTGCAAAATGGATTATAATATTAAGAAAACTGGTGTGGGGTTGATAACCATGTTTCTAGGTTCTTGTTGGATTGTTGAACAGATCTTTTTGCACTCTCACTGCTTGAGTGTCCACTTTGTGTGCTTTAATTTTGTAACTTGAAAAACTTTCTAAAAGAACAATATGTAATTTATCAACTAGTGATTTCTTACTGTTTATCTTCTTTTCTTGAAATTTTGTAATATTTCTACTTTTGTTTTTTTCTCTTTAAAAAAAATTACCTTGCCAAAAAAAAAACTGTTAAGAGAATATTTTGACACATCTTAAAATATTCTCAAAATAGTAGTATATATACAAATATGCAGACATACGTGTCTGTACATTTACAGTTATAGCAAAATAGCAGGTATAATCTTTTCAACACTTCTAAAAAGCAAGTGTTGTTGATGTGTATTAATAATGCCTTCCTCTTGGTTAACTCTGGTTGTAACTAATTAATATTATTCACAGAATTAAATCCAAATCAGTGGCATTGATACATAAAATGTATGTAAAAGAATAGAACAAAATAGTTGTGGATTCCAAGTACATTTTTGATATTTGATATGTTATAATGTACACATCATTAATAGTTAGCATTTTGTATTTCTCACTTCTATGTAATCTGAGCATTTATCTTCACATTTTATTACATACTCCAGGGAAAGTGCTTGCTCTTCAGTCATTTGTGGTCATTTATACGTTCAAGCTTTCATTCATTGAAGCATTTTCTCTGTGCCAAGTT
Source organism: Hydrochoerus hydrochaeris (assembly GCA_004027455.1). Classification (NCBI taxonomy): domain Eukaryota; kingdom Metazoa; phylum Chordata; class Mammalia; order Rodentia; family Hydrochaeridae; genus Hydrochoerus; species Hydrochoerus hydrochaeris. The sequence continues at coordinate 208,331 of PVLA01002210.1, read as the reverse complement.
TATGATAGCTAATATTTTCCTAATGCTAAGCCATTAGAAATATAAAATTGTCTCATGAGATTGCTGAGGAGGTAGAAACTGGTATCTCCATGTTTGCACAGATTATTCTTCTTCATAGCCCAAGGAAGATTTATTTTCTTACCCTTATGTCCCATAATGCTTTGGGTTTTTTAAAGCATTTATCACTCTCTATTATGGATCAAAATCATTGATATATAAAGAACACAAATTTGTAATACATATTTATGTTAAGGTCTTTTGGGGGGCAGGGTCAGGATTAGGGACTGAAACTAGGACCTTACCCATGCTAGGCAAACGTTTTGTGTTGTGCATATTTCTACCTAGATTACATATTTTTGAAAGGACAGTCTATTCATTATCTCCTATAACACCCTAGCATAATCTCTTTAAAAATAGTATGTGCTGGTGGGTGTGGTGACACATGACTATAGTTCTTACACTCTGGAATACTGAGGCAGGAGGATACAAGTTCAGCCTGGCCTGGGAAACTTAGCAAGGAGAACTTGTCTCAAAATAAAAAATAAAAAGAAGCTGAGGATATACCTCTTTGAAAAAGTTCTGAGTTTAAATTTTAAAAAAGTAGATGTTAAACCAGTAATTGTTAGATGAATGAATGCTGCTGAAACCTAGTCTGTTACTAACCTAAATGTTAGAGCTCTTTGTGTTTCTACCTTTTCACTAGTTTACACAGCTAGATATAGACAAAAATGATACACCCAATGATAGGAATATGAAAAACTCCTGGAATTTGGTTTTAGTGAAATTGCTTTTTTTTTTTTTTTTTTTTGTACCAGAGATTAAACTCACAAACTTGTGCTTGCCAGGAAGGCACTTATGCTGCTGAGCTAAATTCCTGGCCCCTGCATTTGCTTATTAAGAAGGAGAGATTCAATAAGATATCCAAGATGAACTTACCCATATGGTACATAGAAGTTGTGATTTTTAACCAGAAAAATAGTATCAAGTGACTTGAGCCAAATTGTACAGTTTTATTGAAAATGCTTCAAGTTATACAGCTCAGAAGTTTGAATATTTGACTTCATCAAAAACTTGGCAGGATAGTAATTGAGTTGGGATGGTACTGATGGGATGCCTTGGAAGCATAGCAAGGAGACAGTTTCAAAGATCACAGTGCCCTCCAATATGTCATACAGTAAGCTAGCTTTCTCATGTTTCATAGAAGATACTGTGTACTGAGAAGCACAAGGACCTCTGAGACTCATTATGGACATTGTGTACTTAGTCACTAGAGAAATGGTGCCATGACATTTTTGTAGGACTTTTCTGCCCAGTTTTGTGCTCCCATATTTATCATTCTTACTGAGAAAAGGTTCAGGTTAGGTGCTGTGGTTACCCTGGCCTAAATAAACCTGTTCTGAAAGCTAACTTTCACCCCAGTCTTTTTAAGCAATTTATGATGTCCAAAGATACAGAATAACAACTACCACAAATTTTGTAGCAAAATATCTCTTTTCAATTGTTAATCACAGGTCATATCCTCTAATATAGTCTGTATACTATGTAATTAAGGACCTATGAAGCAGGTTGATATAGTTTATGCTGTGCAGTAGCCTTAGATAAGTGTTGCCATATCTGGGAAACACTTTGAGTATATACTTTGCAGCTAGTTGCAGATTAGTAGTAAGTTAGCAAAGATGATTTTATTTAGGGAAAGAGAGTGTTCCATGATGAAAAATCATTGGAAGGCTGGCCTTGGGAGTGAATTTTGCAGTTGTTGGGACATAAAAGCTAATACTTCTTAGAGATCATGCTTAACCAAAGATTTGGGTTTCTTTTAATTCACAGAGAAAATTGATAGCAGATTTTGAGTCATGTTTTATGTATATACTGAGTTTTAAGTCTTACATTCATTGGTAAAACTCTAACATTGTAAAGCGTGGAAGACTTGTGATTATTCAAACCCTTTTTAAAAGAAGGCACAGTTTATATCTGTGTATATTTGTATGTTCATTATAGCTGCCTTCAGGGCACCCAGGTGTAACATCAGGTCCCTTGCTTTATTCCCCTTGCTTTGTTTTTAAGAATTTCACTGTCAATTAAACATGTTCATCAGTATATGGTCAAGAACAAGAGAAAAAGATAAAATTCACCAGTGTTACTTATTGCCAAAGATTTGCTTCTTGCTAAAGATCTAATATTTTAAATGAACTTGTGGAAAGTTTTCATTGTTGTTACTGTCTTTCTCCATTTGTACCTGTTTTTACAAATAAATTCTAGTTTTAGGAAGTTGAAAGCCTAGCATACAGGAGAGTAGACTATCAAGGGGAGGGAATATAGACGTAATTCTGTCACTTGAAGACTAAATCAGCCTAAGAGCACAGCTAAGGAATGAAAATAAGCTGCTTTCACAAGTCCACAGATGTAAGCAATAAAGGTAGAGCCCTAGAAATTAACATGATCCTGAATACTCTAGGCACTGTGTATTAAACAATGACAGGGCCCAATGAAATTGTCTTTGTGTTATAAATTTTCAATTGTAGAAAGTTACAGCTCATTCAAGACCTAATATCCATAATGCAGTCTGACAGCAGCAAAATCACTTCACCAGCAGACTTAAATGAAAAGCAATGCTAAATGGCTGTCTACGAGAAAAAAAAATGACAGTGTTATCTAATCACACATCCAAAAAGTGTCACAGGAAACAGAAGAACAGGGCCAGCAAATGGACCCTTAGCCCTTTTTAGCTATGCATCCTAAATACTGGCCATTTGTACTGTGGAATTTTCTTTGTTCAGATGCCAATAGAGTTTCTTAGCATCAAAACAGGATAAATGAAGACTGGGAATAATCTAAGAGGCTGTACTGATGATTATTTGTATCAGAAGGTATAGTACTATGAAAGAGAGTGGCAGAAAAATTGGGTCAGCTGTGCATCATGAAAATACCATTAATGGTACTATTAAATTGAAATGGATAAAATTATAAAGAGCTCCAGGAAGACATTTGGGCTTCAGGTGTGTTGCACTAAGTAATTCCAGCAGTTTTCCATCATAAAGTGGAAAAGCTGAAAGGAAAACATGTAGTTAAAAAGTCAAGCACATCTATTTTATTCTAAAGAGTTCCGTGAGTGCAAAAGGAACTATTAAAAAAAGAGAATAGCGAGGTAAAATAACAGCAATTAGAACTTTGTGTTACCAGATGTCAAGAACCTAGATATCTTACCTTAGATTAAAAAAAAAATTTAAACAATCAAAATGTTGAATGATAGAACTATTAAGTGATTCCCTCCTATCCAGGTAAAATACTGATCTTTTGATTCAAAACATGTTTTTGAGACAGAAGGAAGAGTAAAGGGTTGGGGGTTTAGCTCAGCAGTGTAAATGCCTGCTTGGCAAACATGAGGTTGTGAGTTCTATCCCTGCACCAAAAAAAAAAAAAGAGTAAAATACAAGATTCTTCAAATTTCAGGGTTTAGAGCTCTGTGCAGAAATACTGCATGTCATGCGTGCAGAAATGATCATTTGGAAAGGGGAAGTCTTGTTACATAGATGTAGAACATATAAATATGGTTATATGTGAACAAAAGGACAAGCATAGTACTTAAAAACAAAAGGAAGATAGAGTGTATTAGGCCTATCCAGAATATTCATATCATCAAATTTTCTCCTCACTACAATTAGTGAATTCACTAATGCTGCTTTGTAGAAAAAATTTGAGGCACAAAAGGATAGAGAAACTTCCTGCTGGGGCTGTCCCCAGCCCTACACACCTGCAGTCTTTGCCCTATTTTCTGGTCTCCACTCACCCAGTCTCTTTTCTTGGAGTGCTGGTAGAAAATACAGAACCATCACAGAAATATAGAACAATTCCTTTGACACCACAGAAGACCTGGAAATCTTTGAACAATGCCCCTTCTCTACTCAAGGGGAATTAAGCAAAACTCAGTATTTGTGCAGTAGTTCTTGTGTTTTCACAGTTGCCTTATGTTATTATTTTAGGTTAGAATTTCCTGTACAGTATTTTCATAAATTATAAACACTACCATTGAGATATTTGCATATATTTTATTAACAGTATCATTAACACTCCTTTAAAGAGAAATGGGCACCACTATTATCCCCTCCCTTCTGCCTAGATTGACCCTCCACACCCCAAGCTTATGGCGTTAAACCAAGTATCCCAAATCAAGAGAGGAGAGATTCACCACTGCCAGAAGAGCTCTGCCCTTCAGCTGTCCTGTGAGTTTCAAGTTTCTGTTTAGAAAGCTGTGTTTTGATCAAATCGTTCTGCCTCTTCATGGTATTAAGGTGTGGTAGACTTGCTGTGCTACACTCCATAGACTTTAGGGATGAAAAGGCAGACCACCAAGTGTTCCTCGGGAAATGCATCCCATTGGGAGTTTCAGATGTCCACAAAGAAAGGCTAAATATAACTACATCTTGCCTAATCAAAGTTATACATCTTTGGGTTGGCTAGACATTATTGTTTTATTCTCCTGAGACACACTATGCTTTTTCATCCAGTGCTTAAATTCTATGTTCCATCTCAGACTACTGCATGAAGGCAGGGACCCATTGCCCCTCACTTACAACCTTCTCTCTCACCTTGTCTGGTGTATGCCTGCCATTTTAATACAATGTTATGCAATAAGTGCTTGCTGAATGAATGCTTGTTTACAAAGATTAGTGTTCTGTTGACCCTGGAATGTAAAAGATAGGGCAGTAGGAGAGAATCAAGATTATAAAGGGAACCTACCCTACCACAGCCTCCACCCTTGCAGAGTATATCCTGGCTGGAGAAGGTACAAAACCTGATAAACCTAAAGGACATGTCTCTGTAATTTAAATTAAAATGGTTTCTATTTAAATAATTGATATTGCTGTGGCCACTGGCTTGAGGGAATATCACCCAGCCACAGTGCTTCACACTGATGCTGTTTGAAATCGTAAGTCTTCATGTGCACCTCAAATGCCAAATTCTGCAGCTTTACAGGATCCTTAAAGGTTAGTCTTGTAGATAGGTGTTTACATTGATGCTTTGAGATGTCGAGGAATGCCACAAGGGAGAAGATGAGTCTTTGATCCCAGCTCACTGCACTTTTCCTCCCAAGGTGTCACTGGATTCAGCACTGACTAGTTGTAGCATAATGCATTGTAAGACTGTTATGCCCATTCCACTTTAAATTATGAACAGAGTAACTTAAAATGCTGCCCAAGATTTCTCTAATAGCACATTAATGTCTCAGTACTTGTTTTAAAATAATTGAAATTCAACCTGTCTATTAACCTGCAATCTCTTTTTAGAAATTCCTTCCTTCTTTAATATGTCTCTCTTTCATACATGACATGAAATAATGGAGGTCAGAGGCCCAGACCAAGTGCATGGCCTATGCATTATGTTTCTTTCGATTTCCTTAAAAAAATCATTGAACTCTCATTTATAATAAATGCATTTCTTCTGACTTGACCCTGTTTCAGTTTAAGACTCAACAAACAGATTTTCTGAAATGAAAATAATTTTACCCATGAAATATGCCACAAGAAAGACTCTTGCCCTTGCAAGTATCCTAAGTAGATATTCATGCCTCTTGTTTAAGAGACAATGTCAACTTTAGGCAGTAGGGCAAGGAGTACTCTCAGCCGATTTATACTAATGCCTTCATCTTCCCTTTATAAATTTGATTATTACTTCTGTCCAGCATTTTGGTCAAATCACATGAGCTGTCCTGATCAAAGAACTTTCTCAAAAGTCCTAACAACAGATGGATATGAGTAGAACCTGTGGAAGAACAGGCTGAGATCTGCAAGTATCAGCATCACTTAGGGTAGGAAGTACATACCCAAGAACTCTCCCTTCAATCTCTGGAGATGAGTTTGGGATTTTGCATTCTACCAAGCTACAATATAATGCTTAGTCCTTTGAGAGTAGTTATATTTATCCAGAAAATATTTATTGATAGTCTGTAACATATCAAGCATTTCAGGAAATGTTGGGGCTAGAGAGATGCACGAAAACATATGTAGAACCTGAATGTGCTACTTGAGAGTTGATTAAAACTGTTACTCAGCCTTGAATTGTAAGGTGCAGAGAGATGCCTGAAAACTTGGAGGTGACATTTTCAGTTAGTTATCCAATTAGCAAATATTTATTAGTTTCCTAAGCGAAAGACGCTGAAGTAAGCACTTGAGATGATAGAGAATATAACATGGCTCCAGTGATTTTTCTTTTTTTTTTTTTAGTACAGGGAATTGAACTCAAGACCTTGCACTTGCCAGGCAGATGCTGTGCCACTGAGCTGATCTCTGGCAGATCTTATATTTTAGTTAGGAAAACAAAATTTAATGATAATAAAGGAGTCTGATAATTCAGTATAAGACTAAACAACCATAGTCCAATGCATGATCACAAAATGAGTGATACTAACAATAAATATTCTTGTTTGGGCATTTCTCTTTCTTGTACTTCTCCTTTCCTCTGTAATTACCCTATCCTGATTCTATCTACTAGTAGTAATTAAAATTTATAATATTAAACATCATTCTGAAAATGTTCTTGTTTTCTACTGAAGAATATTTGGAATTTTTGAAACAGGCCTCCTCTACTTCAGATAACATCATTGTGTTTAATTTAATCTTAGGTTAATGAACTACATAGTGGCATATTCAAATAACATAAACATTTTTCTTTTTCAAAATGTACCTAATTTATGAACACACATTTACAATGTGTGTACATGACATATATGTATGAATATATACATAATACATATGTATATGTACATATACATACACCTGAAAAATACGAGAAAAGCATGCTTAGAATGTATAATGTGATCTCAGAATAATACAATTAAATGTTACAAGAACTTTTTTGTTCATTTCAGGTATGAGAGATTGCTATAGGTTTCCTGAGGAGACTAGACTATAGTCTTGAGGATTTTCAAAGAGGTCAAAAAATTAGAGTGAATTAGAAATGTTCTATTTAGTACTCTTCAACAGTTTTTCCAATATTGTCCCTATCTGATTTAAGTACTCTGATTGTGAGGCACCTTCTTTGGGACTTGGACGCTTATAACTCCCAGAGGGCTGAGCCTGTATTAATATCCTGTGCTTAAGAGCTTTCAATTCATGTTTGGGGGCTGTTTCCTTGTATTGGGTGGTCATGTGTCTTAACACCTCTTATGCTGAATTTTCTTATTTATGTAGTGGCTTGATTAATAGCACTTACCTAATAGGAACTTTAAAATTATTAAAAAGTTAATAGATGTTGAGCACTTACCCAAAGACCTAGCATGCAGTAAGCAATCAATAAACATTGGTTCTCATTATTTTACCATAATTTGTAGTACAAATTAGGTTCTACAAAATAATTTATGGTGCTGTTTCAATAATTATTTCTATGTGTACCTCAACAAATGTGTTAGCTTTTAAAATTAGAATTATACATATTCTCTATTATTCAGACTAAGAATTTAGAGCCATGCTTCCATTATGTTTCCTTATAATATCTACCCACAGAAAGGTATGAATTTACAAATGTATTATTTAGTACATACTCAAGTATATACTCAATTTAACATGGTAAAAATAATTTGAACAGTTTGTCATTTATACCCTAAAAAGATGGAAGGGGAAAGCATACATGATAGATGAATCTCCAATTGAGAATACTTAGTTTTTTATGTTTATTTTATTAAAAATTTGCAAAATTTTTAAAAATGTTCTTTCTTGTACAGTAAAATATTAATTTGAACAAAATTAACATACTGTGAAATTCCACTGAAAGAGAGTATAATAATTCCCATAAAACAGGCTTTGAAATATTGACAGTAATGATTATGGAGTTTTTACTTCCTAAAAGTTACTGTTTCTCAGGGATGTCTATGTATTAAATGTTAGACCATTTCTTAGTGAACTGAGATATGCAAATAGAATTACCGTTGTTTTCAAGCTAAGGCTGAAGTCTCAGAGGTGGCACGACCATGTTGGACATTTCTACTGTAGCACTTAACCATCTAGGCCCATACATCACTATTGCTATTCCAGACAGATAATTTTTCTCCTGTGCCTTCCTTTAGAATTTTTTTTAACCTGCTGTATTTATATACCAAGATTTTAGAATATGTAAGCTAGTGCGCTGGGTGCTGTAGTGGTTAACAACATGAACCTAACCTTGGAAGAATTTATAATTGAACAGAAAAGATTAGGCTGAAGATATGCTGACAAGTTTCTATTTTAAAAATATTTGGGCAGTTGTGGTGAATTGCCTTTTTAAAATGTGTTTCAAAACTTGTTTTCTTTAAGGAAGCCAGGATAGTAAAATAAATGGTACATGTTCAATAGGGGACCAGCTCCTGAGTGTGTTAAATAGCTCCTAAACAATTTATAATGATTTAAGATGGAACCTTGGGTGCTGTGACTGAAAAGGGCCATAAATTATCAAATCTAGAGGGGAAGTCAGTACTTATCATTTAACTTGAGCCAGAAATATACTGAAGGCATTAAGTGCAATGGTGTGTGACTGAACTGAAGGGAGCTAATATGTAATTACTGTTTTTTACAGTATGGTTATAGTGATTATATTCTATTTATTCTATTTTCCTTTGGAAAGTACAGTATAATGTGATTATAATTAATAACTGCAAAGATAGGCTCAATTACTTAAGTCATGAAAATGAATTGCCATCATCTTATTGAAAATTTTTCAACCAGTTGGTATAGAGAATATCTAAAGAAATAGTACTGCTTCTGATGGTGTTATTTTTAAATAAACTGAAAAGGATAAACATGGAGTTTATGCTGAAATTAATAGCTTTAGACAGTGAACACAAGTTATCAGAAACCAGGCACTTTGGCGCTCACCTGTAATCCCACCACTGTGAGAGACCCACATGGCAGGTTCTCAAGGTTGAGTCCTACTGAGCAACTTAGTGAGACCCTGTCTGAAAATTAAAAAGAAAATGATAAAATTAAAGGGGGTGGTTGTGAGGCTGTAGCTCAGTGTAAAGGACTGTGTTTAAAAAAAAAAATAGCAGAATTTTATAGTTTGTTTGTTGCTGTCTCTAAATACTTTTTTTTTAAATTTCAACTGTTTATTAAACTTTAGTTTGTTTTGGTGTTGGGAGTAGAGGAATTATTCTATTTAATGTTTTTTATTTAAAGAGAAAAAACATGTAAAGGGTAGAGATAATACAGAATTTCAAAAAGAAAAAGATAAATAGTAAGAAATCACTAGTTGATAAATTACATATTGTCCTCTTAGAAATAGTTGTTCAACTTACAAAATTAAAGCATACAAAGTAGATATTCAAACAGTGAGACTGTAAAACAGCTACGCATGCATGAGTCTCTACATGTGTTTCTATGTCTCTAAATTCTTATGTATTTTAGAAAAGTTCATTGTAAATTTCTATTTTAAATTGGAAAATTACATTTCAAGAAAATTTATCTTTGCAAAACTTAGTTTTAAAAGAATGAGAGAAGAAACCCTTTTAAAATTTAGGATTGTTTTTGAACCCTTGGTCTACTTTCAGAGGAATATTTCTAAATGACTAGAAAACTTTACATTGATATTAATGGTCTTAATTGCAAAGATTTGTTATTTGGGGGAATAAAACTTTCTTTCCAATTACATGATTTTTAGGCAGAAGAGAAACCTATAGGGAAGAAGCTATCACCCATGTTTCTGAGTTATTTCAGTGTAATTAATATTCAGATTTTCCCAATATTGATAGTTCCTATGGGTAATTATCAATGAAACATTTAACTCTTTCCTATTCTTTCCCCCATTCTAAATCTGGCTGCTTTTCTTACCCTATTTCTAAATTCTAGTTCTACAAATATGTTTTTACCACACTTTCAATTCCCAGTACTTTAGACTTCATCATTCAGTTTTGTTTTATTCCCCAAACATTCTCTCAAGGCATGTCTAACAATTCCTCAACAAATTCTGTTCTGCTTCTCTTTAGTTCTTTTCCATTTTTCTCCACCATTAACACTGTATTTCAAAAATACACAAAATACTGAGTTCTCCTTGTTTTAACCTGTAAATTCAGCTCTTTGAAATTTAATGTCAAAAAACTTAATATACTCACACCTGTTAAATTTTAGTTTTCCAAAATGATACCCTTCCTTTTTTTGCATAAAAAGCTAAAATTACAGAATCTTCATGGTTTCAGAGAAAAATAAGTCTGTATATTTTCATTCCCTACAAATTTTTGATCACTTGCCAGGCACTAGGCAAGCTTTAGGAATGAAAATATGCACACATAATAATGTTGGCAGTGAATCTTCATTAAGACACATGCATCGGGCCATGGGGTGCTTCCTAATCCATGCTAGCATTGTTAGCGGATCGGTGGAGTAGAACAGTTTCCCAAGAAGCATTTTAGTCAAATAGATAAAGAGTCCCATACTTGAACATAGTGAAAGGATGAGTTTGCTATATTCTAGAACCAACAGGCAAAATAGTATGTGTAGGGCAGAGACTTTGAGGGAAATAGTATAGTAAGAGGAGGATATAGATTAAGCCTCCTGCCAGTCCTAAAATATCTTGTCTGAAGAATTTGAAGGTTATCTTAAGGAGCCTAAAAAGATTTCAGGGAGCTCAAGTAACAGAGGCAGATTTGCATTCTTGAAAGATTGCTCTAGGAGCCAAGTGGAAAATAAATTAGTGTAGTCTAGACTAGACAACCCTGGAGTGGGGAAGAATACAAAAGCACAGGCAGTGGTTCCTCAGACCCTTTACCATGACTTTGAAGTGTAGAATAATTCATCATTGCATATTTATTTAGTTCCTCTTGGATGTGATGTGCCTTGGTAAATAAATTTGACAATTAGAAGAACTGTTAGACCTACTTCCTGCCCTCAACACCTTTAGAGTCTATTTGGGAAGGAAGATACAATCATAATGTGTGGTAGGTATGTGGTTTTTAATAAGCTTTCAGAGCATTTTCACTGGCAATATTTTTTGATCCTTTGTAGCACTGGAGATACAGTTCCAAACAAGGCCTTTGCACATGCAAGGCAAGAGGTCCTCCAACTACACTGTACTGTCCTTGTTATGTAATAACCATAATTAGGCAATGGTGTGATGTGACACTATATGAGATTGTATAAAATGATTAATTATCAAGGTCCAACACTTATTCATGATAAAAACCTTACAGAGAATTGGAAGAGATGGTCTTTACTTCAATATGATAAAATCCATCTATGACAAACCAACAGCCAGCATCATATTAAATGGCCAGAAACTGAAAGCCTTTACCATAAAATCAGGAACAAGACAAGGATGTCCATTATCACCACTCCTATTCAATATAGGGTTGGAAATACTAGCCAGAGCAATTAGATGAGAGAAATAAAAGGAGTAAGGATAGGAAAAGAAGAAGTTGAATTATCAGTATTTGCAGATGACATGATACTCTACATAGAAGACCCCCAAAACTCCATTGAAAGACTCATAGGCAAATAAATAAATTAAGTAATGTAGCTGGATACAAAATCAACACTCAAAAATCAATAGCGTTCCTATACACTAATAACAAAACCGTTGAAAGAGAAATAAAAGAAGCCACACCCTTTACAATAGCATCCAAGAAAATGAACTACTTAGGAATTAATCTAATAAAAGAAGAAAAAGATCTATTCAGGGAAAATTATAATACACTGAAAAAAGAAATCGAAGAAGATCTCAAGAAATGGAAAGACATCTCTTGTTATGGATAAGAAAAACAAACAGTGAAAATGGCTATTCTCCCGAAATTGTTATACAGATTTAATGCAATCCCAATTAAAATACCACTAGCATACCTCACAGATCTAGAGAAATCACTCCTAAAATTCATCTGGAACCAGAAGAGACCTAGAATAGCAAAGGCAATTCTAAGCAGCAAAGGCAATTCTAATCAACAAAGGCAAAGCAGGAGGCATCACAATCCCTGACTTGAAGTTACACTACAAAGCTACTGTAATAAAATCAGCATGGTACTGGAATAAAAACAGACCTGAAGATCAATGGAATAGATTAGAAGATATAACTACAACTACAAACACTCTCAGTCACATTATCTTTCATAAAAGTGTCAAACATGCCCACTGGAAGAAAGATAGTCTCTTCAATAAATGGTGCTGGAAAAATTGGCTCTCCATATACCAAAAACTAAAAGTAGACCCATGCCTATCACCATGCACTAAAGTCTAAATGGGGCAAAGATCTAAACATTAAAACAGAAACACTAAATTTGTTAGAAGACAAAGTAGGTAGAAATCTTGAAGACAGAGGGGTAGAATTCATGAATAGGAATCAAACTGCACGCAAAATACTTCACAGAATCAACAAATGGGATTGTGTCCTATTAAAGAGTTTTGCACATTAAAAGAAATCTCCTGCATAGTGAAAAGAAAACCTACAAATTGGGAAAAATCTTAGTGAACATTCCCTCAGACAAAGGACTTCTGTCTAGAACATATAAAGAATTTTTAAAAAATCAGATCCCCAAAATTGAAAGATCCATTCCAAAAATGGAATACATAGTTCTCAGATGAAGAAATACAAATGACAAATAAATACATGAAAAAATGTTCAACATCATTGCAGTTAAAATGCAAATTAAAACAGCACTGAGGTTCCATCTCACTCCAGAAAGAATGGCCAGGACAAGGAAAACAACCAACAACAAATGCTGGAGAGGCTTTGGGGAAAAGGAACTCTTCTGCACTGTTGGCGGGAGTGTAGACTTGTGCAACCACTGTGGAGGTCAGTCTGGAGATACGTCAAAAAGCTAGGATTGGAGATCCCATTTGACCCAGCTATTCCACTTCTGGGCATATTCCCAGAAGAACTAAAAACATCATACCACAGTGATATATGTGCACCCATGTTTATAGCAGCACAATTTGTAATAGCCAGATCTTGGAAATAACCTAAATGCCCATCAACTGAGGAATGGCTAAAAAGGATGTGGTATTTTTATACAGTGGAGTACTACTCTGCTATAAAGAATGATCACATTGAGAAATTTATAAGTAAATGGATGCAGCTTGAGACTATACTCATAAGTGAAATAAATCAAACTCACATGTGTAAGTACTGTATAGTCTCCCTGATATAAGAAATGGTAAGAGTATATAAGATACAAAAAACTCAGTAAATACAGTGAAAGGACAAGAATCTGCTTAAAGGAGAAAAAATATCTCAGGGAAAATGAGGAAAAAGAAAAAGGAAGGGAAAAGAAAAAATTATATAAACACAGGATAGTTAAGATGATTGTGCTACAAATTCTATAAGTTCTTGGAACCAAATAGTTAACATTCATAGGATTGGAACAATTGTGCATATTATTGTATGGTGATCTGAGGAACTCTTGAAGATCATTGCGTAAAATAACATTTACATTAGGAAGTTTCTAGACTTTGCATTTATTGTCATCTTTTATTAAATTGCATTTTTCTTCAAAGGCTATACCTGATTTTTAAAAAAAAACTTCAGAGTGGTAAATGTCTCTACCATATTTCTCAAAAAATTGAGGGGAGCTATTAAATAAAATGCACAGACTTACTGGAGAGAACTCTTTAAATAATATATTCACAGCACTGCCATATATCAGTGCCATCACTCTAGACTGAGAAAGCTACTTAGAGTATTTCTACATTTAAAGCTTTGCTGAATGTTACATTTTCTTTTCATTTTTCAGGTTCACTCTCTGGGCCTCTGGTTGATGTGTTTAATATGGACATTATGTAGTGAAAATGCTACATTTCATAATGGTGGAACAAAGTTTCACAGTAATTGCCTCTCAAAGACATTTGCGGCTCTACATTTACAACTCAGTATCTGGGCTAATTTATGGCAAGGTCATAAAAGCAGCAGGCTTATAAGAGCAAAAAGTTGTCCCTCATACTCATGATGATTTACTTAGTTGGGCAAATAGGCAAAATATACAAATTGTAGCTTGATGAATTAATAGATTTACTCTTGAGATATAAAGACATAAGGAATATCTTCTACAGGGGTACATGTAAAATGTTTACTTCTATATAATGGACAGTATGTGGTTCTCAGTAGAATTATAGTGTTTATTTAACTTTGCTCTTGCATACTCCTGTGTTGTTTCATTATAGAGAAAACAGATTATAGAGGGTTAAATGAAAAAAGAAGCTCCAGGGAAAAACATACAAAAACATGACTGTATTTCTTTGTTTACTTTTTTAAAAGCATCTCCAGAAGCCCTGATTAAAAGGTAGAGAGTTAAAAATACACTAAGCACCAGGACTCTCTTGTTTCTGTGTTGTGGCAAAGACAGTTTAATAGAATTTGAATATGACTAAATCCAACCACTTAGAGTAACTGTCTGCCTCCCTATAATGCAACAGCCAAAGGTAATCTGCTTGTTTTGCACTTTCTTTTATGATCCCAGCAAGTCCCACATTCTGGAAGCAAATGTTGTATTTACCATAATCCATGAAAGGAAAAAGCCTGGGCTAAAAATACAAAACTGAACAAATGTAAAACACTGCTGCTGCTCAAGTTTTGTAATTGCTCCATAAATGAGACTCAGGCATCTGTGTGGCAGAGATACTTTTATGTATCACTGAAAGAGCTGGCTGAGCTTCTGATGGGTTTGCTGTAGCATCAGGATTCATGAGAGTTTCTGAAATATGTTTTGTGCTGACCAAGCAAATAATAGCAAGTTGTATGTAGGACTCCCACATTTGAAAACGTGATTGCCTGGTGAGTGATTACATTTAATATGAGAATCAGGTAAAATTGTCCTCATGGAACCAATTGGTGGGGTGGAGATATTAAAGGGTAGAATTGCTCTGGGAGTTTTATATTCTCGAATCAGCTACTGAAGGAGGGTGGGGATGCAGAAGGCAGAAAGTGGAAAGCAGAAGTGAACTGTAGTTGATTGCAGAGAAAAGACAGCAACCTAAATATGGAACAGCTACAAGTAAACCAAGTGGGGGTTAGAAAATCCAGCCAGATCTCTACCATAGATAAGAATTTGCTTAATTTATTTTCTTCCTTTCAGCATCATCATCATCATCAATGTTTGTTAAGCTTTATCATTCTAGTGTTTGGGAATCATGTTAGGCTGTGTAGCTTCACTTTGAACTATGGATTTTATATACTGCCTGTTTAGTTTGTGTAGGAACCAATTATTCCTTTTATATTTTTTCTATTTGCCAGTTTTTACTTACAGTCAGACTTGTGAGTCTAACTATATTCTTTCCAAGTGCTGTTAAACATGTAAAATTTCTCATTTAATCCTCACAACAGTGCAGAAACAGATAAGCTGTAATGTGCTCATTTCATATCTGAGTGATATGGCACTCTGAGTAACTTGCACAAGATTGTAAAGCAAGAAAACTGGAGACCTAGGGTTTGAACTTGGGTCTGGCTTTCCCACTTTTCCGCTCATTACAAATCCTAGAAATGTCTTGTAATGACTGATAGTCTTATTATAATAAGCTCATGAAAGAACCTTTTTAGGAGTATGTTGTACACATTCATATGAAGTTTTCCAGAAGGACCCAGTGTGTAATCCATCAGGCTTCTTAATATATATATTTTTAAACATATCTGTATCTCTGTACATATCCTGAAAATGGATAACATATAAAGTATAGCTGTTTAAAGTCTAAACAACCAAAATCTCCATAATAAAAACAAATATCTTTGTGAACTTTATTTTCCTTTTTCCATTTAGTATTCCTTGTACAGCTTGTTTATCTATTGATTCATCCTCAGCTGGCTGAATAAAATTACACACAAAGTAGATTAGAGAATATCATTGGCTCACTAAACCATATTCCCTGATGGCCACATGCTCATGTGTTCTATCTATGAATTGTTACTACCCATATTCCTAAATAATAGAATCTTTCTTATAATCTAAGGGGTCTTTTTCAGGATTCTTTCCCTCTGAGGCCAGAGACAGCTTGACTGTCTATGTTATTCACTAGCTCATCTTCCATTTACAACCCACAACCACATCCTTAAGTGTGTTTATCCACATTGCTTATCTCTGCCTCTGTTCCCTGTTACCTGTAGGTGAAAGCTAAGGCAATTTGCAGCTAACCCAAAGAGTGTGCATGATACATGGTGACAGAGTGAACTGGTTTGGTAAATGTAGTTATCCAAACTGATATTCATATTTATAGTGCCTTAACAAAAATCATTAGAAATTATTATATCAGATTATTATATCCTTCTTAATCTGTCTGACCTGTCTAGCCTATGAACAGGTGGGACACTGCCCCTGGAGGTGCCAGGACCTTTGCTTCAATACAAATGTACACAGAATGATGAATATAGACTGAGAAGGAGGTGGTGGATTCAAGTTAAACTATGGAGATTTTCAGGATTTGTGAAGGATGATGTTTTGGGGACAGAAATCACAGCTTTTCACTGGCATTGGCCTGTACACACATAGTAAGCTATCATGATGCCAGAAGTAGAGTGGTGCCACAGTTCACAAACATAATTCTTTCCACAATTCTGGTTGCAAACTGAATTGGAAGAAAACTGAATTAAATTCAGTGGTTAGGTTCTATGTTGACCTTATGGGGAAATTTGATTCACTTCTCATCCAATTTGGTTTGTGTCCAAAATCTTGGAAAGAATTAAGTTCATGAACCGAAGCACCACTATAGCATTATTGACAGAAACCAGTGGCTGGACAAGTCAAAAAGGTTGAATTTTAGTTTATTTCCAAATGTTTTAAGAACTCTCATATTAAGATTGTTGATTCAGAGGTAGAAATAATTAAAAACCAATGCTGCTTCTCTCCTTTTTTGTTTCTCTTAATATGATGAGCCCCAAGAGCTTCTGTAGTCATTAAAAACGGAAAAAAAAAATTATGCAAAACTTGTCCTCGTAAGCCTTGAGTGTGACTTCTATGACTATAAACCAGGATGGGTTCAGTGTTTCATATCACATGATAGAATATGTAAGACAAATTGATTTCTTTTACATTGAATGTAGAATGTAAAATATGGAAGCATATGTGTTTGTCATTCCTGTTTGACATTTTTTTAATGCAGTGCTAGGAATTAAATTAAGACCTTCCCACTGAGCTACATTCCCAGCCATTTCATTTTATTTTATTTTTATTTTTATATTTTGAGAAGAAGCTTACCAAATTGCATAGGCTGGGCTTGAATTTGTGATCTTTCTGCTTTAGCTTCCCAAATGCTGAGATTATAGATAGATGCCACTGTGCCCGGCTATTGTTTGCCCATTTTGTTAGGAGGAAATTTTTCTGATTATTCTTTTATATGAGTGGAGTGGGAATTTCATGTTACTGTGTTGCTTGAAAATTCAGCATTTTCATGAACACTTGTGCACAGATCTATAAAAGTGCCTGGGCTCATGCACAAGGCAGGATTTCCTGCCAGCAGGACCTATGGCATAGTAACAGAGGAGGCGTCTCTGCCCTGCAGAAACCCACACATCAGAGTGAGGATTGGCCTGAAGGTGTCAGTGAAATAGTAGGCAGGTGTTAAGTTAAAATAGATTTTACATTAAACTGTAGCACCATCAGAGCTTGTTTATTTGCCTAAGTTGAAGAATAGTGCAAGTTCTATACAAGAAGGACTTGGAGGCTGCCAGCATGCCACTCTGGTAAGTGGCTGTGGCCTCCCAAGCCACAGCCAGCCCAGGGCAAGATCATATCAGTGTTTCCTGAGATCCGTGCCATGTTGGAACTTGGGGTGCTGGGAAAACAAGCTGGTGGGCAGCTGTGAGTCTACCAGTACAAGGGCTAAGAATCAAACATCCATCTGATGGCCCCCCTCCCCCAGCAAGTGAGAGCCAGAGATTTGAGCATCTCTTGCGAGTTTGACTATATGCCATATAGCAAATAAGGGGAATTTTCTTCTGCCATGTCTTTGAAGGCAAATATTTTTATCTCTGTTTTGCTCTGTTCTGATCAGTGGTATTGCTCTATTCAATATTGTTTTTATAATTTTGATATTTCCTTTGATATTGCTCTACCTGATTGAAGGAACAACTGTAGTGAAGAAAACTAGATAGTCTGTTGTACCTATTGCTGTTATCCTGGTAACCTGCTGTGAGGTTCTGTACCAATTTCACTGCACTGCCTCAAATGGCTTTGTCCTGTCTTGTTCTGCTGTATTTTACTTCCTTCAAAATAAAATAAATAAATAAATAAATAAATAAATAAAATAATAAATAAGAAAAAAATTTTAAAAAGTAAATAACAAAACAGATCAGTAAAGTAGTGAGCAACCTGAAACATGATATAACTAAACAGATAATGGACTTAAAAAGCAAAAGGAGGAAAAGAAAGTGCTCTAAAGGATATAACTGCATGTATATTTAAGTGTGTAGGATTGATAACCATGTTGCTAAGTTTTTGTTGGATACATGAACAGAATTGTTTGCAGTTTCACCGTTTGAATGTCCACTTTGTATGCTTTAATTTTGTAACTTGAACAACTGTATCCAAGAAGACAATATGTAATGTATCAACAAGTGATTTCTTACTGTTTATTTTTTTTGAAATTCTGTATTGTTTCTGCACTTTTTTTCTGTTTTGCTTTTTTCCCCTTCTCTTTAAATAAAATTTTAAAACATTAAAAAAACAAGAAGGACTTGGTTTATAAGAAATACCTATGTTTTTCCTAGATGCATATGATAAGGTCGCTTGTACTAACATTGGTAGAGTAAAAGGTAGGTTTTCTAAACATGCTAAAATTGATATTGTAGCAATAAGAACCCTAAGCTGTATTGATTTCTCATTATTCAGATTTCTCCAGAAGTGGTCCTTACCTTCATTTACACTGAACAGAACAGAAGCAATTGCTTTTGCTGACTGGTCTGAAATATTGGTCCAAGTGTAAATATTAGAAGTGAATTGTTCCTAATATACTTCTTTCTGCTGTATTTAGTTGAAAGAAATGTGAGGCTTAAATAATTGAAACTGAGACTTGTCCAGCTTTAGAAACATATATGAATTTTAATAAAAGTCAAGGACAGCTTGATACACTGCTAGCTGCTAGCAAAGTATCTACCTGTTGTATCTTGGGTCAGAATAACATTCTGTCCTTTTATGATGCTTGATTTCCTACAATGAACACCTTTATTTAAATTAAGGACCCATTTAGAGTAGTTTTAATGTATGGTTTCATACATAAGTGGCTCTATAATTTATTTCACCATTATTTTTGTCTGTCAGGACATTTTGAATAGTTTGTTAATTTGTTAGTTAAACGGGAAAAAAAGAGCAGTGTCTTCCTCCAGTCCGCTAAGCTGGCTGCCTTTGTTGTTATCAACTGTTGTCTTGAAAACATACAAACAAATAAACTAAGACAAGCCTAGTAGCTTGTCAATAATGGTGAGTTAGTGAATTAAAAATAGCCTCCATAAACCTCATCACTCTCATTTCACAGGGGAACTGCCTCCAGCTAGAACCCATTTATCATGCATTAACCCATTTAGCAGAGTAACCTTTTCTCACCTGTAACCAGTTCCTGCACCCACAGCTAAATTATTGATAAATATGTTAAGCAGATCCCCCACTTTCATCAGCTGATACAGATTTTCCCATGCACCTGAATCCCCAGTTCTTTAGGTCTTAATTAAGTGAAAAGTCTTGAATCACTAGTCCTTTCTGCAAACACAGTACACATAAATGTGAGCAGAAGAGGGTGGCATTTTGAGAAGCACTGTCCGGAAATAAACTGCCAGGCTTAGCACTCTGTGAACATTGCCTTAGGATACATCTAGTCTTCCTGTTATTTCTATATCTGCCTGTGTTCTGCTCTCATCTTCTTTAGCTTCTTGTTCTCTACATGCTAAGGTGGACCATTGCCAAGCTATCCATGGAGATCGCCATTCTTTGCGTTGCTAATGAAAAATGGCTGTGGAAGCCTCAAAAACAAACTAATCTCAGATCATCTGTGTAGCGGTGGGCATATAACTAGGAAGTTATTTTATGATCTTAGATTTTTTTCAATGAAAATTTACTATATTCAGGTACTCCTCATCAGCTGATTTCTAAAAACTCTTACTGCTTTTTTATTGTTAAATGTACTTCTAATACCAAGGACACAGAAAAGCTCACACAGTTAAGTTTCCAGGAGGAAACTTAGTTTCCAAAATTGACACCATATTACCTTGGGAGAGGATTTAAAATTGTAGCATTCTGGATTATTGTTTTTAATATTTCTATATCAATTTGTTCTTGATAAATGTTCAGGTATTTTTTTTTAAGTGTTCAGACTTTCACATTGGTGATGTTTGTGTTTCGTTATGGTTTGCAGTGACCTAAGAATTTTTTTTTTTTTTTTTTTTTTGTAACTGGAATCAAACTCACGACCTCATGCTTGCTAGGGCAGGCCCTTAGACCACTAAGCTAAATGCCAGACCACCTAAGAAATATTTTTGAAAGTACTTTTATTTTCCTTCAGTAAATCCTATACTTGAAAACAGTTGCAAGTTTTCAAATAAAACATGAAATCAACAGCAGAAGGTCAGGTATCATACTTTTTGTGGCATGTGATCTTTATTGTTTTGGCCTAGTTACTAACTTTGTGACATTTCTCCAGGACAGGAGTTGTGTTTATTGTTACATAAACACACACCTAGAGTCCCAAATCCTAGCAGGAATTTACTGTTTCCACCTTGTTTTGGAAAGACTTCTTTCAAGTATTTTAATGACTCCATTGGTATGGGAATTCTCCTAAATTCATTTGGTATGCTTGCCCCTATAAAATTATCTATAAAAACAAACATACAAACCTGAAATCCCAAGGTGCTTAGAACACCTTTTGAAGTGTGAATTTTGCTGTACACCAACAGTGGGCAGCACTTAGCTACTCCTTCTCTCACATGAGCAGAATTTAAACTGCTTCTGTGTAGTCAAACTTCTCCACATTAAACAGTGATAAAAAAGAAAAGAGAAACCAAGCAGCTGTTTGTTTTCATCTTTCACTTTTGAACTCACTTTTGAAGCTGTGCCACACTTAAATTATAATCTCCTATTTATTTCCCACGTGTATAACTCTGTTTTCTTCCAAGAGTCTATTTAGCAAATATTGTCAATTCAGGAAAATTATGATTGCAATTTTGGTTGCCCCAGTTTAGAGCTGTCATTCTAACATAGAAGAACTGTAGTAATATGCTTTGTGGTGTTATTAAAAATAAAATTAATTATTTTAATATTTTAAAACACCAACAATAACCGTTGCAGGTAACTTTTCAATTTCAATAGTCTCTGCCCAACATCTTTCAAAAATAAGAGATCATAAAAACTTTTAAAAGAAGCAAGAGTAAACAAAGAATATTAACTAAAAGTTCTCCCAAAAAAGATTAAATGCAGATAGATGATTAGAGTTGTTTGAGAAAAGCATGGTATTCATACTTTTATTTCTGTGACCAAAAATGTTTTTCCTGTTGTAGTGACATAATATTAGTCTTTAATTTACAGCTAAAAGTTTAACCTCAAATCTCATTGCCCCAAGTTACTGAATTTAAATCTCGTTACTTTTCCTGCATAGATTCGGGTTACTACTTTGGCCCTGTTAAAGAATCATAGGACTAGTGTCCTCTATTTTGTACATTTTTCAATTATTTTTCCTTCTGTGCCTTTTTCATGGGTGAGATAACAGGAAAATAGATCAGGAATGTGAATGATGATGATATTATAGGCTTTGTTGAGGTTGTTTGGTTTGTTTTATATTGTTTTATTTTGCTTTGAAGCAAGCCTGTATTTTTTGTAGTTGAGTAAGGTGGGTAAGATTTTGAGCTCTGGAGTCTTCTGTCAGCTTATGACTCCTGCAGACATATCAGTAATGTATACACAGGGGACTCAACACATGGACTTGAGCCATGGTATAGAACCTCTAACTTCAGAAAGTCAGGTTGGCCATAAAAGACTCAAAAGATTTTAAGAGCCTTAAAGTGAAAAGAAGACCGAGGGCATTTCATCTGGACCAAACCTTTATAAATATCCCTGAGTCTCATACCTCATGTTGAGTCAAATACAGAAGACTGAAGATTTCTATTTGTTCCTTTTCTTATTTTATTCCCTTCCTTCCTCCCTCTCCATAGTTCCCCTTTCCATTTGAATATTTTCTTCCTATTTCACAATATCTGTTACACATTTTGGTTCTTATTTACACTTTTGGTTTCTCACACCAGAGAAACAGTGTGGTATTTACATATGTGTGTGTGATTTATTTCACTTAAAGAGTATGGTCTCAAATTGCATCTATTTACCTAGAAATGTCTCAAGTCTATCCTTTATGTCTGTATACTGCATTATATATATTTAAAAAACATATCTTCTTTATCCACTCATTAGTTGATGGACACTTGGACTGTTTTCAAGATTTAGCTATTACAAACTGTACTACCATAAACATGAGTGTGCATATATTACCATGGTGTGATGCCTTATAGTTGTTTTGGGAAAATACCAAGAATTGGAATAACTGGATTGAATGGAACCTCTAGTTTTAGTTTTTTGAGAACTCTCTACAGAGATTTCCCTAGTGAGTGTACCAGAGGGGTTTAACAGAGGATAAAGGAATGGAAAAAATGAATCAAGATACATCTTGTACAGGTACAAATTCTCTGTGATGAACATGATTACTATGTATACTAGGATGTTCCAATAAACTTAATTAAGAACAAAAAAAGACTGGAGGTAAAGTCTCCAAAGAAAAGTAATCTTTTTCTTGCCCAGAAATGGGAGGAGCCAGTTTCAGCCATTCATTTTTGTCCCGCTTTCCCCAGAATCTCACTCTGCTCATGCTAGACCTTACAGATATGGGGGAAATACCCACTCCTGTGTGTAGGAGGCATCTCTAAATCTGCAAGAGCCATATGGAGGCACAACAGAACTCAGAGAGAAAAAGAAATGGTTTGTGGGGAGCAAAAACGTGCAGTATTTTTCAACAGCTACATTGCGAACTCCTGCGCTAGGACCTTGACATGGTTTTATCCTAGACTTTGTTCATGACTCCCATTAAATTGGATTAAAAAAAAAAAAACAAGAATGGCAGTGAATCAATAGGGGACTTGAACATCTTGTTGTTCCAAACATAGAGCTGTAAAAAGGGTCAGCTTGCCCTAGAAAAACATAACTTTTTGTAGTCACTTCAAAATAGACCAAACTTTGGACAGAAAGAAAAGAACATTTTTAGCACCTTAGTCAAGAGCTTGAATGTTAGGTTGTACAAACTACTGAACAACATAAAGTTTAAGAACAGTGGCACTGTGTTTTCATCATTTAAACCCAGTGGCACATAGTAGATTCTTAGGTAAAAGTTGTTAAAGGAAGTAAAAATATGTGGAGTGAATGAAACAAATTAAAAATATGTGGGGTGAATTAAATGTAGGGTGAATTAGTAGAGACCATGGAAAGTTGTCTATTTAATAGTGTTATCTATGCAGGAGACATTCATGTAGACAGGTCTGTCTTTTGTCTTTCTGGAGAGACTTGAACTTGCAAAATTGCCACTCTTCTATTACTTTTAACTTTAACTTTTCATCTTTTTAACCTTTTAATCCAGGATCCTAAAATAATTGTGTTGAATAGAACATAGAAATCTGTCCCAAACCTAAGTCATCTTCTCACCATGCCTCCCCTAATAAAGGGGATTTATTTTTCTTTTAGTTTCTTTCAGAATCTTCCTTTGAAGTATGTTGTATTTACATTTCTACACAATTTGAAAGTCTCAACTTGTATCTTCAGAATGCATCAAACTTTTATCATTTGGTGGTTACCAGTTTCTCTGACCTACTTAAAGTTCAGTGGCACATGTTTGGTTATTGAATAGACAAGGTTGATTCTGAGTACTGATAATCCAGTTAAGAGTTATCTAGCCACCAAGAACTGAAAGGGGTAGGTGGGTTATATTAGTCCAGGTACCATGGTTTTGGTTGTGGCATTCATTTGTTTGAAACTCATAGTCTGCCATGGTCAGGGTTAGTAAGTTTTTAGCTTCCGAAAACAAAAACAGGTCATTGGGCCACACTCTTAAGAAAAAAATCTCCCCATGACTGGGTGAAGAACCACATTTCTGGATATTAGCTTTAGAGCCATGATTGGTACATAATTTTCCCAAGAAATGAGCAGTTAATTTTATTTTTCTTGTTCAGGTTGACCCACCAAATTTAAGCTACTCATAGAGGGGTCTCTCCCGTCTCTTAAATATAAATAGATAGGTATTTAATTTTTAATATTCTCTTCCAGGTTTTTTGACAGGTTATACATATGCTAATAGAAAATAGGCTTATTATTTGAAGCACCAAACTGCTTGTCACCGAAGCTTCATTAACACTGTTATCACTGCCTGACATTTATCTTATAATTTTCTAGAGCTGACTGTTGTGTCACCATGGAAACCCAAATTGCAATTGAAACAAGTATGATAATAAAGGCATCTACCAAGATTGACAGCAAGCAAAACCTGGTTACATTTGTTTATAGTTCCTTCCTTCAGTAGATACATCTAGATACAGAAATTATGCACTTTGTGTGTTTAGAATTAACTCTTTCCTGTCATTGGTGGTACCTAACTGCCTATGTGGCAAGTTTATCATAATGTTTTTAGTTCTAATGTTAGTAATGAGGATACTAATTTTTGCTGGAATCATCTCAAAGTATTATAAATATTGACTATGAAATTAACTGTGATCTTACTTGTATGAAAAAGAAAGTTCTTTCTGGATAATTTGGACAGTGAAATGTTGATCAGTCCTTGAACTGGCAGCTTGTGGTACCTGAATGAATTTCTTATGGGACAAGGGCAGCAACCATAGAGTTATACCATTTTTTCCTCTTAGTAGCAAGGAACCTGTGGTCTTTCAAGTTCATGATTTTATATCTATTTGGTTGGTGCTTCAAAGCAAAGAATCGTGAAACTGGAGTGGGTCCAGAGTGAATTAATCTGAAATTAATTTGATTCTGAAAGACTCCATCTGGCTGTGTTTGGGAAAGGCAGTTAGACAGATATATAAACACATGATCATCTGTATTCATTGTGCCAGATGTAGTGTCAAAAAATGAAGAAATGGCTTTTAAAAAGCCAGCTATAGGGAATTTTCATAGAATGGTATTCAGCCTCTTAGAATAACAGCTATTATAATTTAACACATAATCCTATTTTAATTCTTATTTGTTTAAGGGGTTAGATCTGATGATGTATATTTTAAGAAATAACCAAATTAACTGTCAAAGCCTATTTTAATTAGTGATTTAAGGTGCTAAATAGAATTTCTGACTTGGTAACACTGAGAAGGCCAATAGATTTTCAAATCAAAATGTGGTATTTGGTATTGATTTCATCTTATAATGTAATTGAGGGATTTAAAAACTAGCAAAGTAGAGTGTTTTTTGGACTTTCCCTTTTGATAGGTGGCTTTGTAGCATGACAAACTACCCTATTGGTACCTTAGAAGAACATTCACATGCACAGAACACATTGGAAGTCTTCTTTCGCTGTCTGAACTTGGCAGTGTTCTTTTCTGTCACTTTCGTAAATTTTTGAGCAGATGATCAGAAAGACAATGTTTTGGACTGCTATCTAGGAATTTAATGCAGTCTTGTAGAGCATCTAATTGTCTTTTCCTATGTCTGGATGGAAAAATTCTAGAAAATTCATGCTCCCCCCCATGCTATCATAGTCATAGTCACCTATTTAGGACCTTTACTTTCAGTTTTGTTAAACTTGAAGTAGCACTTTTCTTGATATCTTGAAGAGAGTTACATTTTATTTCTGGATTTGTAATAAATTGTTGACTTTGGAAAAAACAAACTCCCACAAGTAGTAACTTATCCCTCCCCAGTTCTGCCTCTCCTTCCCCTCATTTCTCCCAAAACAATGAAAACAGTACCTGGTAGATAAGAATAGAGCAGGATACTTGGTAAAAATTAACCCAAAAAGACCTGGGAAGGTCTAATAAGCAAAATTAATTATTACACTTAACAATAACAAATTAGAGGGTGTACAAACCCTGACATCTTATCCATTGTCATGTTAGAATAAGAAAGTCTCTGTTATTCTCTGAGAATAATTCAGGGTGATTAGCCAGATTTTCAGAACAGTTGAAAGCTTATCCTCTAAGGTACCAGTTCCCTTCATTGTCTCATTTTAAAGGAATTCTGCTTAGAATAAATTATATATTTCCTGGCTTGCTGAAGCAGAATTTGTTAAGCACACTCTTACCTTTAAATGAGAGAAGATTGTCACTGTACAGGTTAATTATTCTGCTCCACTGCTGTCCATGAGAACTACTGGAGAACACACACACATCAACTCCTGGTATGAATGGGCCTTTTTAACCTGCCTGGATCCCATATTTCCTAGCTTGTTTGGATGAGGGCCCTCCTACTGTAAACCCTCCCTCACATTTGCTAACTTTAGTCACCTGTGGGTTTGAAATACAGCTGATTAAGGCAACATAGAACAGTCTTTGAAGAATGCTTGGAGGAATTATCCAAATGGCTTAAGGGTATAAGTGCCAGGAATAAAACGTTAAGGTGCGGTTTTGGTGGCTATGAGATTTTTCAATTAATTTATTACTTAATTAATTTGATTGGTTATTTGTTTATTGCAGTGCTAGGGATGGAACCCATAACTTGGTTCCTGTTAGGCAAGTACTCTACCACTGAGCTATACCCCCATTTCATTTTTTAACTCTATTGCTAGCTTTTCACAAACTTATAAATTTTAATGCTTAAATACCAAAAAGATGCACCCAAATTTAACAAACTGTTAGTCTGTAGAAATTCTTATCTTGCTTTACAAATGGATTTTGTTCTCTAAACTACTATCATTAATATGATGTAATTAGTTCCCATTTACTGTCAACTTTTGATTTTCCAGATCAGTGGAAGGAAACAGTGGCGTTAGTAATTTCCAGTGCATTTCTGTCAAACTTTGTCCTGCTGGCTGCCTTACTTAGGCTGACATTCCCTATCATTTGTATTCCTTGATTGCACATCACTTAGAATGAGAAAAGTAGACCAAAAGCATGTTGAGGAGAGAACAGACTGAGATTAAATTTTGCCATTGATAGATGATAAAATAAATAATGAATGGGCATATAGTCAATATTTAACGAAAAGGTAGATAGAGTTCTGAATGTCAGGCAGGCACAAAGGTCAGCAAAGTCTTTGTCCTGTAAGTGCAAAGTAGGAAAGCCCACAGATCAGTTTTGCAGTAATTCAGGGAAAAGGTGATAGCCAGAATTAGGACAGTGACTATGTGAGAACAAGTGGACTCATGCAGCATTTGGAAAAAAATAGGTATGACTCAGGAGCTCATTGGTGATAGGTACAATACTAGATAGGATAACATGTTTCTGTATAACAGTGATGACATATCACATAATGTGTGGTTTATTCTTTACAACTCTAGAATTTCTCACCCTGTTTATTCATTCAGAAAATATGTGCTAAAGATATATATACTGAGCCTAAATTCAAGGCACTGTGTCTACCTTCCAAATGAGGGCCTCTCAAACTACTTTAGTTAAGCTAACTCCTTAATACCTTACCTCCTCTCCCTGTCTCATTTTTGACCATCAAAATGATCTCTTTCTAGTATAATATTTATTTATTTATTTATTTATTTATTTTGCTTATGTAGAATATAAGGTTCAGGTATAAAAAGTTATCTTATCCCCATTTCACTAATTGGTGTACCCTGGCTCTTTGATTAATGTCTGGATTGTAGGAGTCATTCCATAAATGTTTCTTGAATCAGTGATTAAGTAAGACATTCCCATCATCAAGAATTTCAGTTTAAACTTGTGCTTATTAGGGGTTCAGTTAATCATTGCCTTTGTAGGTTCAGCAGTCAGAGGAAGGAAGAAGTGAAAACAGTCCGTCTGAGACACTGTTTGTTCTGTTTGAGACACTGCGCCTGTTCTCAGATTGATGAGAAAGAGGGGTATTTGAGCCAATTAAAAAAAAAAAAGCAGGGAATTTGAATGTAAAACCTCTCTGGAGGTAAAAGAAGATGGAAAAGTTAATTTTAGATGTGCTGGGTTTAAGGATATGCTACAGTGTCTGTCAGATTAGAGCTGAATGGTCAATACCAGAAAAGGTATTTTCATAGTATCCTGGTGAAAGGCAGGGATATTTGAGAACTGGTAACCTCTGTCCAGGAGTTCACACAGAGTGTGAGGGTGAAGACAGAAATGGCTTTACACCACAGGCTCCCAGGATATGGCATCTGAAGCATGGACTGAGGAACTAGGCTGTGCTCCCATGCGAGGCCAGTAGTGCACATGACCTCTCTCCCTGCCAGGGTCTGTGTTGGGACTTGGTCTCCTGCATGCTCACCAAGTCTCACATGCACTCCTGGTGCTAGAGACAGACACTCCCAAGGGCTGTTTTCTCTAACTTCCCAGCCCTTTCATTAGAACCACATTTTTTTTCTACTCTTTGTTTCTTTCCGTTACATTGTCTACCAAATGAAACGATATAGCTTATCATTCTGTGGCTTCAGTTTGTTTTTTTTCATGTTTCATCTAAACATTGACCACAGGTATACAATGTAGTTTAGATTGCTGAATGTCCCGTCCTCTTCCTTGGCTGCATTTGTCACTTGTTTCTGGCTCATTTTAGCCCCTATACACTCTATGCCGTATTATGTTGGAATTTGGTTTGATGTTGTTTATATGACTGCTTCTTCTCATTGGCTAGGAGCAGCTTAATGGCTTACATTCTTTTCAGCCCTTTCTCTTTCCACCTTCACATGCCTGACATGAAGTAAATCTTAACTGTATGAGAAGGACAGAGAAAGATTTTGTATGAGAGTAACTCCTGGTATGTTTAAAATTCCCTGTGGAGGAATTGTCCACTTTGGCCACCCAAGGCTTCTGTAGTGAGTGGAGTGTGTTGTGAGTCTGCCTTGACTGCTGTCTCTTTATAAAACTCAAGCAAATATTTTCACTAGTGGCTAAGGCAGAAGTTATTTTGCCTTGAGAAGCACAGCTGCTAAAAATCTAATCTGTAGGCAACCAAGCATTGTGTTTGTGTTGTTGGGCCCCTGATGTGTGTCTCTTTTCATTACTTGATGCTGGACTGTGGATATGAGGGATAGTTTTGTTAAAATAATCAATATTTGGGTGCCCATATTGTTTTTCATGATACTTGTCTTCATTTTGTAGTGATTTACTTTTCACTTAATTGATAGCCAAACTAATCATCATCCAAAACTCTCAATCATCCAAAAGTGCCACTTCTGATTACCTGTCCACAGTATACAGGCAAGTTCAGCAGTGTTCAGCTATCAATCAAACAGGGAGGGCACCCTTGATATCTTCTCCTCAAAGGAGATAACTTGCCTAAGGGCTTTCCTCATCTGTAAGGTGGGGCCAGTGATAGTAACCTCAGCCATGGGGAAAGGACTGATTCATAAGTGTGAGCCTCTAAAGCACTTTAAAAATAATGAAGTCCTATAAATCTTCTTTGTGATGACTATTTCCCTGTTGCTATTTCTAAAAGTTCACCTAAAACACCTACCCCTCCCTGTGCAAATGCCTCCTACCTGGCCTGAAGTCCACTGGACTATTTCTGATAAATCAAGGAAGGAAATGAGTTTCCTGGGTGGGGACTATCTATAGCCAATGCCTCACTACTTTCCCAGCAAGAGTTATTGTATGTTCAGCCATCAGGTACCCCCTGCATGCCTCCAAATTTACTTCTTTGTGGGGGTTTTCCAGCTTTCTGCTTTTTACTGGCAGTCAAATTGAGATGAGGTAATCAGGTTTCTCTTTTAGATGGCAAGTCCAAATGGTTGTGCTCTGTGGCCTTTTCTGCAGGAACAGATCCCAGGAGTCATGGCTGTATTTACCCTGGTAGATAGCTGTATGGTTTTTAAACTTCTGACCAAATACAATCCAACCTTAACTCCAGTAATCTAGCAAAATGCCCATCACAAATCAATCTTCTTAGTTGTCTGTGAAAAAAAAATTATGTCCTTCACATTCTTTAAGAAATGATTGTTTTTCTAATTTTGACCAAGCCTAAGAACATATTACGTGTATGTGTACAAAAAAGGATCTTGGATATTTTTTTCAGACGCGCTCAAATGAATTTACTTATAGTTTGAGCATTGAGGAAGAGTTTGGCTCTTTTGGATTCTTAGGGTGTTATTTGGTGCATTGATCTTCCATGAGCATTCACTAATTGATGTATTGTTGTTTCATCTCAGAGCTTTGGGGACTTAGTCCATAATTTGCATGGTTGTGACTCAAAAGGTTTTGATACACGTGATAAATGTTAACAATACCTTCCAGGTCAATACAGGAGCATCCTTATTTTCAGGTCCTGTTGGTGATATAATAGATATGCAAGAAATTTTCCTAAGTATTTAACTAGTCACCATCATAATATACCGGCTGAGTCAGGCCGGTATCAAATTGTCCTGTTGAAAGGCAGTAAGGAAAGAGGGAGGTTTTCCTGTTGGTAACTATAAAATGGTGCATTTAAAATGAGTTGCAGTTCCTAGAGCTTGAGGTTGAAGGGCAACTGATTCCTCTTCGTAAACCAAGGGGCTGTGCTAAGTTTAGAGTGATAGTGAGCCTCCCAGGGGTGTTTTGGGTCACAGTTTCAGACATAGTCCTCAGAGGACTATGGGGAAAGAACTGCTGAGTCTACAAAGAAGACTCTTCTTAAATAACCTCCACCACCAAGGTGGACAGTATAGAAGATAGTTAACAGTGATAAATTTCATGCCCATTCTCTTGCCCAACAAGCAGTATCAGGGCCACTCTGGTTTGTTTGTTTGTTGTTGTTGTTGTTTTGCCTTCTGTGCTCAGTTTTAGCTTCTTATGATAACTGAACAAAGCCTATTTCTTTGTATGCTGTTACTTAAGTATAGTGAATATTACAAAATGACTCCCCAGACCTTTGAATGACTGCCTTGTCACTGACTGAGCTGACAAGAATGCACCTATGATATTAAGATGAGCCCTGGCTTAAACTGAAAGAGATGGTTCTCTGGCAGCACCCTCACAGGTAGCCTCTCATTACTCTATATGGGCCTGTGGTATAGATGACACCTTATCTGACCAACATGTTGCTGCCTGTGAGCCTAGGGAACTAAATTTTTAGAAGGGGAGTCACATCAAGGTTTTAGGCAGCTGGTCATATTATTTAAATTATCTTTTCCATAAGTCAGTCTCTATATTCAGCCTGTTACCACAATTATAGAAACTAAGAGCCAGACAGAATCTGTTCTGTCTCTCTGTTATACAGGTGAGGAAACTGAGGTTCAGAGTGGTCACAAGATTGTCAGAGATCCCAATTAAATTGATCCTCAGCCAAAACAAGCACTCGACTTGCCTACCAGCCCACTACCTGTGGACTCACAGTCAAATGCCTCTGCACTGATCTCATTTCTTGGCCTGATTTCCTACTTTTGGAGAATAGTTGCCCATGAAATAATGTGTTTAGATGAATCTTAACTCTAATGAATGTTGAACGGGGAGAGCAACAAGTATATTCACTTATAGAACTATTCAAATAAAGTTAAATAAAAATTCAGTTCTTTGCATCATTCACATTTCAAATATTCGGTAATGACTTGCAACTAGTGACTACCATATTGGATTGTGTAGATATGAATCATTTCCACCACAGCACAGAGTTAGTGCTGATAAAGGTCATTATAAGAAATAAAAAGAATAATAGAAAAATAAATATTAGAGTAATAAAATTATTGATAAGACATAATCTCTTTGGTATTTTGGACAAAATCTTACAATTTAACTGATCTTTTTGCATAACTTTTGGTTTAGTATACATGTTGAAGGTAGAATTTTTATATTGTTTTTTCAGCATACATATTATTATTTATGACCACTTCTATTTCTCATACCCATTTTGCAAGTTTACTGTTCTTTCTCTTTTATATAAAGGAACTGTAACACAGAAAGTTATCCAAGGACAAAAAGATTAGAACTCTCAATTCTCAAATGAAAACATGCAAATTACTAGTTCTTAAAGAAGGTTATTGTCCTGGAATTAATAGTGACTGTTGAAAAAAAATGTTTTTGAAGTAATAGACAGTGGTTTGCACATGCTAGGCAAGCAGTTTACCACTGACCCCCTGCCCCAGCTCAATTATTATTTTTAAAATATTATTTTGTTTCTTTAGAACAGCCTTAAAAGATTTTGCATATCCTGTGTTGATCTAGTTCTTTTTACTAGAAAATAGAGTAGGGAAGTAGGTCAATGCTGTGCTAAAAGCAAAAAGTAAGCACTCTCATTTTTTTCTCCCAACATCGTTACATTTTCATCTTGGCTCTCAGACTGATACCAACAATATCCACTGGCTTCATGCCCTATGACTTTTGTGGTCCAATTCCATATGGCATCTATCCTAGGGGAACCTTATAGTTGGCTCCTTGCTAAGGGCAAAAGCAGAATTGACACTCAGGATCTTATTGGAATTTACAGGCGAGGTTCCAGAAGAGATGTATTTGCCTGTGACCAGGGCCTGTAAATGATCATAGAGTCCATGGAAAACATTACTCTAGAGAAACCCAGTTCATGGAATAGTAAGGACTAGCAACTGGCCTTTAAGTCTTCTGTATTCACATTCTAAAGTCATGTTTCCTTAAGGGCATGACACTGGGAAAGGCACACTACTTCTGTGACTCTTAGTTGTTTCATCTCCAAAAACAAGATGATTTCAACTGGAGCTCTAGTGACATTGTATTCTGAGTGTTTCCTAAAGTTTTTTGGCGAAGAGCAGGCCCTCAATAAATATAATTTGAATCTGAATTTTTGTGCTATAAAAGGCACTGTAATGGGTGCTGAGGATGGCTGGGGAAAGAATGATTTAGTCTAATTTTCTAAGCCAATAAAATTCTCTTAAATAGAAGTTTTACTAAGTCTCGCTGAGATTTGAGGTGACTATTCCCATAATTACTGCTCCATGAAGAGCAGCACATTGGTTCTCTGCAGCCACTGACAAGTACTTACAAAGTTATGACCTGAAAAAAGTAATTTTGGTCTTGCCTGAACATTTCTGTACCTATATCCTCATGAAGACAAAAGAAAAAAAAAAGGTCAGTGAGCCTCCACTAGAGATGAATATTAACTAGGAAGTTAGGAGTCCAAGGGAGGAGGAGCTTGGGGATATTACAGTGAAAGTAACTGAACTGCTCCTGTACTGTGAGGATTCAGGGTATGGGATTCAATTATAATGAGTAGTGAGTGAGATATGATGGCTTTTCTACACAAAAAGCTTTTGGTTGGGAAGGTGAGATGGTGGTGTTTTAAACTTACACAACAACTAGACATGGTTGTATTTATTTAAGGGATTATTCTCCCCTTAATACATAATGCAGATCTTTGGAATATTTGCAAAATGGCAGACAGGAAAGGGTGTAGATGTGGATGACAGTTCTCATCTATATGACTATAGAAATAGAGGAAAGGAATCTGTGGAAAGGAAACACCTTTATGTGATGATTTTTTAAAATGTGGATTTTAAAATAGTGATAAAAGACTCTTTAAATTCAGTACCTAACACCGTCTTTTTCTCAAAAAAAGAAAAGGTACTCATGAAGTTTTTTTTAGTGCTGCCTTTTGTTTTTTGGGGTTTTTTGTTTGTTTATTTTTGTTTGGTTGGTTGGTTGGTTGGTTTTTTGGTACTGGGGATAGAACTCATGACTGCACACTTGCAAGGCATGTGCTTATGCCGCTGAGCTAAATCCCCAGCCCTGCCTTTTGTTTGACAGCATGATTCCAGGGACCCAGTAAGATTTGCTCTTGGCTTTGTGTTTGAATTGGTTTGCCATGAACTGTCCACAGTCAACCCAAGCTACACTGGATAGAATATTTGGCTACATACCAAATTAGAAACATTTTGTACTTTGGCGCCAAGTGCTACAGTTTATCAGCTGGTAATCAAAGGGAAGGAACTTATTTTTTACATATTGCCATCTGAAAAATGCTACCTTCCTGTAGGGTTATATGAGGATACATAGTGTTTAATATGCTAGTGCAATAGCTGGTGTATAGAAGATACGTATTATTATTACTTAGGGTGCAAATTTTGTTTGAGATTATACTGTAAAAAAATGGATTAAAAATAGATTTGTGATGGTCATTTCAAATGCAACACATACAAAGAAGGCATTAATTTTGGAATTAATTAAAACTTACTGTTGTGTCGTGTCTTGCACTAAGCATCTAAATCTGAGGTGGTGTCTAGTATTTCTGTTTTACAGATGAAGGGTCTGAGGTGTGAAGTAGCATAGTTAAGACAGTGGTACCACTGTCAGAGACTATGCCATTAGCCACTACACAACACTGCCTTATGATGATAAGAGACCTCCATGTGTACACGGAGGATGGCTGATTGAGAAGAGTTATAAACACAGTGCTTACCTGTGAAGAGACCAAAGGTGTAAGGCTTGA
Source organism: Hydrochoerus hydrochaeris (assembly GCA_004027455.1). Classification (NCBI taxonomy): domain Eukaryota; kingdom Metazoa; phylum Chordata; class Mammalia; order Rodentia; family Hydrochaeridae; genus Hydrochoerus; species Hydrochoerus hydrochaeris. The sequence goes on along the minus strand of PVLA01002210.1, from coordinate 173,926 downwards.
GCTCCGTTGTCAACTTTCCTTCCTTTATGGTGTTTGTGAGTTTGTATTTTCTCAAAGTATAAAAGGCCTCTCATTTGTAGAAACATTAAGGGATGCTTGCTCTAGACTACAAAGTTTCAATATTAGAACAAGTATCACTTTAAAATCCTCCATTACAGATCACTTCAAGTTTCTGGACTACACAGTGAGTTCAAGGCCAGCCTGAACTAGATAGAAGTCCTCCATTACAGTAATCATGGTTATTATAGACAACATACAACAGCCTCAGTTTTTGAACTTCTGTTTTCTGTTAGCTGAGACCTGTGGCAATACCTTCCTCTTTGCATTCTGCTGGTTGTCAATAGCAATAACCACGAGCCTTCCTGTCCCAGAAATAAGTCTTACCACACTCTCAGTTCTCAATGTGCTAGGAACACTACAATCTGTACAGCATGAGTTTCTGCCACCTCCACCCTTCTATAATCACAGCTCTGCAGGGTTAAAGTGTCTGTTGAATTCTCAAAGAGTGACTGGAAAAAAAGCATAGGTGCGTGAGAACAAGATAAATAATCTAGCTGTAATATAAACAAATATATTACACCTAAATTGTTGAAAGAAGATTTTGTGCTCAATATTTTATTCAGCAGAACATTTTTTATAACAATAAGGTTGATTAGAGGAAGCTCTGAAAATGCTTCAAGTTAGACAATCTGATTGTTTATCTCGAGGATAAGAAAATAAAGAGGGTGATAAAACCGGAAGGGGGTGGGGAGAAATAGCAATTGAAGCCAAGACCTAATGAAGAGTATTTGACATCATTTTCCTCTGTGGATTAAATCTAATCGAGGATTTCTCCTTTTTGTATGTCTGGTTTTTTAACCATTGATGCTACCTTTTTGTTCATTCTTTTTTAAGGGCTTATAACTAGCCTAGACCCACAGCAGATTCAAAGTGCTCTTTTTTGTTTGTTACAACTTAATTTGGAATTCTACTTAAGATCTTTGAATACCTTTTTACTATTTCCCCACGGCTCCAGTGAAATCACACCTGCTGTTTGCAGTTTAGTTTTAGTCAGTTTGTCCCCTTTGTGACCTTTTTGCTTCTGAGCTGAGGGGTATTCTGGACAAGGCTCTTTCAGTACTGTGTCCACTAGCTTTGCACTTGTTTAGCTGCATTATATGTTCACAAGCAGAGCAGCTAACCCAAGAACACAGCACTGCACTTGAGTGCTGCTCAGAGGCAGCCCCCTCACCACCAGAAGAGCTGGGTCTAGGGAGCATAGAAGGGAGGGCAGGGATAGAAAGAAGAGGAGACCAGTCTGCTTTGCTATTTAGTGTGTTTAAATGGGGAGGAGCTTTAAGTAAAAAAGGGATGTCTTACATGATGGTGACCAGAATTGCAAGCTCAAGCAAGCATTCTCTTCCAAATGGGAGTTGGGGAAATAACATTAGGAAGACAGATAAGTGAAAGCTTATGGTTTTGTTCTTTGTATCAACTCCAAATATTTACTGAAGCTAGGAAAAGAAAAGGCACTTTCTTTTTTTCTTTCCCAAACGTGTGATTGTTTAGAACTTAAGTGCAACATCTGGAAGTCAGATATACAGAGAGCAATTTATGGAGTGTGAAAGATTTGAAATATTCTGTGTCCTTTAGTGGGAACTCAACTTTCTGGAGCTGCTTTTCTTTTCTATCTTTTTTTTTTCAGTTTTTTTTTTTTTTCCAAGCACAAAGCAGTCAATTCTGAGATCCCTTTTGCCTCTCTGAATTAAACCCTTTGTGCCTGGGTCCCATAAACAATGTGCTTTTTAAAGAGGGACCCCCCCCCCCACCAGCTCTGGCCTTTTTTCCAGGGTAGGCAGCCAATCAGCTGCAGAGAGCTGCATAGCTGGAGCGCTTTCCATTCTGAGCAGCAACAACGTACTAATTTGATGCACACATGGATGCCTCGCGCACTCTGCAAATTCATCACCAGCATCTTGCATTAGTCATCTGACGGACTGCCAAGTGTTTCATTTTCTTTCCATGTGACTTTATTATTACCACCTCTCCCCTCTCTTCCAAAAACCTCCAAAAAAGGGCGGGGAGTGTGTGTGTGAGGAGGGGAGTTCCAGCAGCAATCCAGCCCTGCCTTTCTTTCCCAAGGATAACCAGTGCAGGGTTGATAATGCTGCCGATGCGTTGATGGCAGCCTTGCAGACTGAGACCAGCACTTAACTTGCAGCTGCCTCCTGAGCCGGTTTCTGAGATGTCCACGCCCTGGGTGACAGGCAGCCCAGCGCTGCCCTGTGCTCCAGCAGTGATGCTGAACAGCAGCATGCAGTGAAAGCCTAGCTTGCCGCTAAGGAGCAACCTAATGGTGCCTCTGCTTTGTTTTAGTTCATCAAATTTCTACGACTCATTAGGCACTTTCCTCGTGCTCCTCTTCCTCCTCCTTCCGCCTCCCCACCCCCTCACCCCTACATTTTTTTTTCTTCCTGTCCCTCACCCTGCAGCCCTAACTCTGGCTTCTGGTTCCGTTTTTGACAGTAACGGCACAGCCAACAAGATGAACGGAGCTTTGGATCACTCAGACCAACCAGACCCAGATGCCATTAAGATGTTTGTCGGACAGATCCCCCGGTCATGGTCAGAAAAGGAGCTGAAAGAACTTTTTGAGCCTTATGGAGCCGTCTACCAGATCAACGTCCTCCGGGACCGGAGTCAGAACCCTCCCCAGAGTAAAGGTACAGAGTGTGGGACGCATCGGGCAGGGACCACTCAGGTGTACAGGCGGGCTTTGTGGGTGTTATGTGCATCACTGGGCTGACCAGGGCCACCCAGAGCCACAGCCTGGGGGAGAAAGGGAGGGTGTCAGAGAAGGAGGAGGACAGGCTGGGAGCAGCTGGTGCTGGCAGCCCTTATGCTCAGGCTGTCTCCTCCAGGCTCCTCCCTGCGCACCCGCCCGCCTGCCCTCCCGCCCTCTGGGACAGGTGGAACTGAAGAAGGGGAGAGAGGAGGAATGTGAGCCTCTGTCCAGGTGCCTGATGGCTCCCATGAGACCACTGTCTAAGTGTGCTGGTTCTTCTTGGGTGGGGTGGCTATTTCTCTGAGGAACAGTGTTTCTTTCTCAGCCTTGCATTTCAGTAGCTAACTCTTTCTGTGCTACCTTCCCCTAATTTCTCATGTAATTACAATGGTATTTTATTGTTGCAAAACTGTTAGTGTTGTGCCAGTGATATGAGGAAGATAGGTTTCACTTTTAGGAGGGACCCCCCAATCTTGGGGGTTAGGTAGGGATCATTAAGTGAAATGTGTTTTTTGGAGCCAGGGAGTAATGCCCTAGTGGCTTGAGGTAGTTAGCACACCTTCAGAAATGCTTGAGGTTTACGCCCTTATCAGTGCTAAAATAAAAGTGTGTGAACTGGTGGTTGTTACTGCCTCCATTTTAAGATGTTGGGGGAGGAAGTTGAATAAAGGCCAGGAACCGTTGTACCAGGTTCATGCTTCTGTGTATTTTGTCCCTACTTTAGAAGCTTTGTGCAGGCTGAATTTCAAGTACCTCCTGTGCTACAACCACTAGGTCTCTCACGAACCCTCTCATCTTAATAATTTTTTGTTTCTCTGTTGTTGATCTCTCAATCTCTACTCAGAGGTTCTCTGTCTTTTTGTGGATCTTTTTTTTCTCTATACCTGGGTATTTCTGTCCAATCAGTTTTTATTTTTATGTTGTACATCATATAAGAAACCACATTGTTTGGCTTGCATGTACACTTAAGTTGAGCACATGAATACCAGCACAATAATTTTCTCTGAGCTTTTTGGTTCCTGACAAGGTGAAAGGATAGAACTAAGAAATCTTTAAGACTCACATCTTGTGATTCTGAGGAATGTTGAGCTATCACTTGTTCCCAATAGTTGCCAAGGTTTGATAAGGCTTAGGAAGCTTTTTAAGGAATTTTAAAGCCCATTAGCAAATCTTCACTTTATAGAGATGAACACACCTTCAGATTATAAGACTCAAATTAACTATCTCAAAACATTTTGTGTAACAGCAAAGTTCTTTTCAAAAACCAATAGCATTCTGTCATCACAAACTATTGATCTATAATTTAAAAAGCAAAAAAATCAGATATCTAAAAATCATTAAAATTAAAAACTTCATAAATTAGAGTAATATTGAGAGCCATTAGTGAATATTTTTAGAAGCTAGTTAGCCGCATATTTCCCAAATGGAGAAACTAGAGTTTGTTTTAATATTTTCACAGTATCCTGCTGAGGAGAAGAGTATAAAGTATAGAACTGCTGTGGAGTCACCAAAATAAGGGCCCTCCTGCCACTTAGGATAGCACCTAAAAGAAAACTAGGCCAGAGTAGCAACTGCATTTCGTCCTTGACCGCGAAAATGTGACTGAATTTTGGGTTATCAGCATTTTTCAAAATGACCTCTGACAACATAATCAGAGCTCATTTATTGTTACGATGACTGGCTACTTGCATTTTAATTTTGAATACATATGTCTTCCCTTGACCAAAAAGGTGTTTTTCATAGTCAAATACTTGTGCATGTCATTTTATCATTTTCTTTCATTTCTTAGTTGTTCACTGCAGTAACAACTTACCAAGACTCCATATGAGACTGTATATTCTATTAACTTCCGTTTACTAGGTCTTCTAACTAATTTCATGAAAATAGTATGCAGAAGCTCAGGTTCTTGAAAAGGAAGGAAGCCTGATGAGGGAACTATTTTGAGCACATGCTAAGTATCATGCACTCTGTTAAGAGTTTTATGTATGGTACTAAAGTTTTTACCAAAATCCAAACCTAAGTGGTATTAATCACGTTTTACAGATAAGAAGAGTGAGGCTCAAAAGAGAAGAAATATAGCTAAATATAGTTTACCCAGCTAGTAAACGAAAGAGTGTTTTCATGTATGTACCTTTTCACCACTCATCGAGATGAGATCCAAAATCATTTCTATCTGTTGCATTTTTAGTCTCTGGTCAGAGCCTTTTTCTTTACCTGAGAGATCTCAAGTGAAAAGAAAGAATTCCACTCTTTAAGATCAGGATAAACTTTGGTTCTGCATTTGTGTTTAGTTTTTAATTTCATGGATTTGGATTGTACATCATTCTAGCCCATGGTATCTATCACTGAATAGGAGTTATGATGAAATCATTTAAATCTTACCTTTGGAAATACAGGTCAGTTCCCATCACTGTGAACTCCAACTCACATCAAATATTGCTTGAAATACATGGGCTGTCAGCCAAAGCTTGAAAGGTTTTTTGTTATCCAGACATCTCTATTGTAAAGGTATTTGTTGTGCTGGGATTTGGGCTATATAATGACATTTCTCTCAGAGGGTTACAGTCCTTAGCTGCTTACATATAGAAAGCTACAACCACCACTTTCTTTACATTGCTATCTATATGTGCATGTATTGTTTTGCTTATTCATATGTAAAGTAGGGCACTAAATTTACGTTGATTCTGATTCTGTCAGCAGAGTACAATTATCATGTTTTCACAAGGCTGATGTCAGAGCCTTAGAAACTAGAATTATTGGAGGCTATATCTAAATGTGGTTTAAATTATCTAAGTAAGGCTTTTAGGGTGGCCTTGATTCATTGCCTTCCTAACCTTCGTAGTTCCAAGAAAAGAGACAAAGTTAGGCCATTACTTAATCCCAGTGAATTAGATCTTTTCTTTGCATTTTATATTCTGTTTAATCATGAGGCATAAAAACATTATCCTGTTTTCATCTCTTAAGAATTAGAGTCTAAGCTATTTCTTCTCCCTGTAGATGTATGTATTGACCAAATGGGCTCAGTGACTGTAGGGAATATAGATAGGTAGGTAACCTGCCCTGTCTGCTAGGACTTACAAGGAACATGTTTTATTCAGTGGCTCTCTGTTGATCTATAAATGGTTAAGATACTCCACATAGGAGGTAAGAACATAGCTTTAGAAATCCAACAACCCTAAATTAAATTTCTGGCTCTGCCACATTGTAGGTATTGGCCTTGGGCACATTACTTAATCACATCTGAAAGTAGAGATGTTCCTTATAGTGTCGCTGAGGTCATGAAGCTACACATTTTGCAAAGATCTGGAATATGGAAGGAGTTTGTTACTATGGAGATTATTATTACAGTTATTATTATCACCATCATCACTGTCTCCAAGAATTTATAATCTGATAAAAATAATAAGGTAAGGTCATAGTAACTGTAGTATTAAAAAAATGATAAGCTTAAGAAAGAAGCAGATGAGCACATGGAAACTATGGAATTTCAGAGAAGTATTAAACCTGCAGCTAATGAGAGACAGAAAAAGATGGCATCTTTACCAAATCCTGCAAACAATAATAGGATTTCAATAAGTAAAGACCATGTTGAACATTACGGCTGGGCTAATTCAGGCAAACTGGTTAGAAAGTGCAAGGTGTTTTCTGAGAACTGTGAATTCTCCCAGAGTTCAGAGAAAATCTGAAATACATGAATGAAATGAAAGAAAGAAAACTTACAGGCCAGAGCCAGTTTTTCTTTCTTAGGATAAAAAAATTTTAATTTTTTTTTTGTTTTTGTTTTTGTTAGACAATTAAAGGTTTATACAGGCAACTTTAACAAAAAGAAGCTAGGAAACTGGTGCAGTGTGTTGACTTGTGTTGAGTGAAGATGGCGTCTGTCTTAGAAATGGAAAGGGAGGAACTGAGTGATTCTGATATAACATTTGTAGAAGGAGAGGAACTTAATAACTGAGTTGGATAATGATGACAGGAAAGTTTCGACTTAACTGGAAGAAATGAAAAAGGTCAGCAATGGTAGGAAGGGAAAAGAGAAATACTCAGTTTTGATTGTGTTGAGTCTAAAGGGCCACAGAGGAGTCAAGAAGGCTATGAGCCAAGAAAAGCTATTGGATTTGGTGATTGGGAAGATGTGAGAATATTTCAGAAGGATGGAGGTTGGGGAGAGGGCAAGGAATTGCACAGGCGTGTATGTGGGACTGCGAGTGTAGCCCCTTTTGTAGTGGTCTAGTCATGAAAGAAGAAAGCTTAGATATGTTTTCGTTGTTACTATAAATACTAAAAAGGTAGAGTAAAAGAGATCATAAAAGTGTATAGATGACCTGAATTGGGGTCCTTGAAGAGAGAGAAAAATTGAAGATACCACATAGAAGGGTTGAAAGATACAGCAGGGCAGTTAGGAGAGAGTAAATGCATAGAAAATTTCAGTATGATGGAGGGATATAGGTGGTGCTTGATAGAATTACTCATCTTTCTAGCAAATAGTAAATGTTCAAGAAGGCTGAGTGTTATTGGAAACTTTAGAAGATAGAAACAATTTCAAATGACTGCTTTGGAAGATTTGCTAGAAGAAAGTGTGGCAGGGCTATTGAAAAGCAAAAAGGCCCAGGTATATTTCAACTGTATTCAGAGTAGGCATCAATGTTTGTACCTCACCACCTATGAATGACTGGTGAAATGGAGCTATAGGAACCCTGAAGATGGAAGTGGCTGAGGCAGACAGGGGAGAAGCAAGGTAGTAGGTGTGTAGATTGCTAAGTGGCCTGAAAGAAGGAAGAATTGAGGAGCTAGAGATCATGAGGTATGATGGAAATGGCAGATACCAAAATTGTATTCAATTAAGGCCAGACGTGGAGTCTGCAGATGGAAGATGGATTATGTGCTATGGCTCATCACTCTCTTAATATTTTAATGAACCAAACTTATAACTCAAGATCATAGCCTCTAAAAAGAATGGCTAATTATTGTTACTGTGGTTTCACAGGAACAAAAACAAAGTGACTAGGTTAAAATTATTTAACCTTTGGAACTAAGATAGGAACAGAACAGAAGAGGCATAATCTAATGCCTTTTTGACCACATTGACTGTCTCTCTTTTGTGACTTTTCAGCCAGAGGAGAAATAGAAAAGGGAAGTGGCTTTAGTTGGCTATCACTAAGTAACAGAGGCCCAAAGAACAAAACTTCCTTTTTTCTTGAAATATGTTGAGAGGTCATGGCATAACTGCTGTGCAGCTGCAGCCCTATGACGCTTAGAGCCCAGAGTTTTCTGGGTGGAACAAAAATTACATTCATCCCTCCTTTGGGAAGAGTTATTACCTTTAAGTTTCAAAAGAGCAGTTTTGGTGATGCTTATGACACTATAACTCTTTCATTTTCTTGCCAGTCTGGCTGCAGTTAGGGTGACCCAGGAGACCAGCCCTACTGATCTTAGACTATAATGACGAGTCATTTTTTCTCATTTTACAGGTTTTACCTCAGTCCTTAAGAACTCATTAATAAGATCCAATTTTGTCCTCATCTCTCCCTAGTTCAGTACAGTAGAAAAGTTTCTTGCAAATGAGACTTAACTGGTTGGAGAATGAATAAGGAGAGTGAGAAAGAAAAGGAAGTGGAAAAAGACACCAAAGTCTAACTTTGTTTATATCTGAATATGGCAGAGGAACAATCCTTAGTCCAAAAGATTCCTCTATGTCATGGTGAAATGAGAATAACCCTAGAGTTAAAGACTTAAGCCTGGCACTTACTAGTGCAGGCTGGTTTAGAAAATGAGTTTCAATTTCTTTAACCATACAATAGAACTAATATCTACCCCACAGAGCTGTTTTACATATTCAGTAAGAGAACAAATGTGAGTGCTGCTTGTATAGTCCAAAGAGAATTGATAATCTCATAAGTCTTACCCATCTTTAAAATGTTAAAGATTTGTAATAAACACTTTTGCCCTTTTATGCAAGAAATGATGTTGGAGGGTTGCCCTGGGAGTGAAGAGGTTCATCTCCATATTTCATGGTCTTCCTTTATTCCTAAAAACCTCTCCAGAAACTTCATTTAAGTAATAGAAGTGGACTTGGAGTGTATTTAAGCAACATAATCTCAAAATAAGTAGTTGAGAAAGAATTTAAAATGCAAGAAGATGAAGCCATGCTACCTTTTAATGCATACGAATAAGAGATAGGATTTCTGTCCTACATTTGTTAAAAACTAGGGTTGTTACCCTCTATTTTCTCTGACAGCCCCAGTTTCAGTCATGCTACCTCAATGGCCCTCAGAAGGATGCTTTCATCCTGAGATAATGTAATACAAACAGAAATCTCTGTGTTACCTATCATGACATCCTTCCATTACAAGCTTATGGGGACCAACAGCACAAACATAAAATGCTGTCAGAATTTTTATATTCATGTAGCCAAGGATCTTTATCATGTCCTTATGAAAAATGGATTCACTAGTTTTTTTCATACAGTTATATTAAAAGACTTAACAATTCATTTTTTGAAATGAAATTTTTAATTATTTTGACTGACATGGATTGAGTGATTAAAATAAAAGAGAAAAGAATGTTAAAATAGTCCTCTTTTAAGCTCTAGCAAGAAGGAATCTCTTCAATGCCCCATACTCATAATGAACAGCTAGGTTGTATCTGTCCAATTTAGCCCTGAATTTCTGTTATTTGTATCAAAGAGTAGCTTCTACCCTAGCAGATAATATTTATCATGTGTACATTTTAACCTTTATCTCTGGAGAGAAAAAGAGGAAGAAAGGGAAGAAGGGAAACAGGATGCAAAGACAACACTAATATCAAAGCCAGTATCAAAGAAGACAAGAAATTATTCAGGGCTGCTTCTGACCGTTTTGTTTTCTTTTTTTCTGTCTGGAACATTAGGATTTGAGTTGGTCCCTAGTTTTATGATCCTTGATAGATTTGCATTCCTGGAGTTAAAGTTTTAGAAGAATAGGGAAAGCAGACTCTGGGCAAAAAGAGAATCAACTTCTTTGGTGGAAGTTGAGCATGGGTTGGAGGTGGAGTGAACAAGGCTTCAAGGCTTCTGCTTGATTGCTTCCCTCACATATAGGTTGATGGAAAAGTGAAGTTTAAATGATCTCACAATTTGTATTTGCTATTGGATGCACTTATAGTTGTACCACTAAGGAATGTCATACTGTGGGGCATTATGAAATCAGTCTTTGGAAATGAAAAGTCTAGTTTCTTAGCAGGAAAGAGAGGTGCTCTCTATAGGGTCATGCAGTTAGTGACTCTGAAACACTTGTGCACCACCTTAATCACTACCTTAGCCTGACCTACCCTCCCTTACTCACCTTCCTGCCAAAGATCTCAGATAGCCAGGCATTTGGAGTGAAAGGTTTACTTTCTCTTCTTTGAACTTCCAACGAAAGTTGAAAGTTACTTATGGTTATTTTAATAATTCTCAGAATGCTAGCATTAAAACTTAGTATCATTACATACCTTTTGAAGAAATTTCTTAATCCAGCTATACAATGAATTTTCATCCTTAATACAGCCTGAGAGGCTCAAAAATTTAAACTGAGGGTCTCAGGTCTTTATTCCTCATCCCAATTTCATCAATTCTGAGACTATCTATTCTCATGATTTGTTTTATAATATTGGCTCTTACAAGGAGCTTTACAAACTTTTTACAAGAGCAGCTATCCCTCTAGTGAAAGGTAGACCTGCCAGAGTATAACCCATGAATAAATGTGTAGTAATCACTATGATCCTCAAAATCTTTGTAATCTAAGAAGAAGTGATAATTAGCTAAATGGGAAAGTTGTAGAAATTAAGCTAAAATAATGTGATTGTAAAATAGAATTCTGTATTCTGGTAACAGACATGATGGATAACAATATGTTGGCTTTCAGGACAGTTGATCAAGAGAGTTGAAAATGTTAAATCCATACTGTGAAGTATAGCAGAAAATAGATAGTCATTATTCCAGTGATATACTAAGTATAATGCTAGAGAAATTTGTGTCAAACTAAACCAATTAAGCACATTAAAAAATTGGGAGTCTTCAAATGTTTGAGAATATTTTCAAATCAGCCTGAATTAATGCATGTTACAGAGAGAAACAAAAAAAGGCATATGTAGGATGATAGATTATGATGTATTGGATTTGTCAAGTCCTCTTTTTTGCTGAATCGTATAGATAAACACGTAGATACCTAGCAAAGGAGTAATTTTTGCTGCAGATGGGAAAGGGAACCTAGTCAGTGGAAGGGGGCGGAATTGTAATGATAAAACAAATGGGTCAGGATGGATGGGGACGGCAGTTGAGACAGCACAGGAATTGGTATTTAGGATCAATATTTTTTCACTCTCTATGTAAATGACTGAGAGAGATGTCCCTATACCAGTGACCACATGCTGGCATTAATTCAAATTGGAGAAGCCCATAAAAGATTCTTCAGACAATGATCAGTTTGAAAAATAAGAGAATATAATTTCTCCATTCCCATTAGGGATACATAAATTGGAATTAGGGGAAAGAATTAAAGAATTGAAAGGAAATATTCTCTCTCTGCATTCTTTAACTGACATAGCATCTCATCGTTATAAAATATTTTGAAGTGGGTATTGGGTTTATATAGGATACATTCTACAGCCTAGACCCACCTAGGGATCAAAATCTGTCTCTACTGCAGTCTCCGGCACCTCCTGCAGTGATCATCATCTCTCATCAGCAAAGGCCTGGATTGCTCCTGTTTTGTTGCCTTCTTCTTCCTTTTTAGCTTTAGTATAAAAGAGAAAATGCTTCCTAAAGTATTGTAGTTTAATGGAAATTGCATCACAGACACTTAGAGAGACAGGAAAACATTAGGCAGGTTGAGGAACATAGGAAACAAGGCCTCTTAACAAGCTGATGGTCAAAACTGCTCCCCAAATCTAAAACATTACAAATGATGATACCAGACACCAAATGTTACAGTACAGATAATTCACTACTTTTCACAAGAAGCTTTTAAGTCCTATCTAGGCCACTGCACCCAGTATTAGGAGGCATTATTGAAGATGTATCAAGGAGATGGAGAAGTTCCAAAGGAGAGCAGCATGAATCACAAAGGTCTAGAAAGGTGAACCCATATGGAAAGTCTAGGAGGTTAACTTAAAAGGCCTGAGAGCATTGAGCCATGAGAATGAAAAGGGGGAAAGGCTGTAGCAAGACATTAAAAGGAAGGATTATGCTCTCAAAAGGTGGGGTAGAGGAGAGACTATGATTGAAGTTTTGAAGATGATAAGGTGCAGAGTGAGGCTATATATAGGTAAGCTCTTTCAATTAATGCTAAACCCTGGGAATCTGCTGCTTATACTTAAAATGTTGAAACAGCAGGTAAAGTTAGAGTTTGAACTAAACTTTTATACAGAAGAGGTGAACTTGGAACACAGTATGAAAGTGAAATATTAGATGGTGGGGCTAGATAATTTAGTGCCTAGAGGCGGGCTTTTGGCCAGCTTTCAAATAAGGCTTAATTCACTGTTCATTTATAATAGTGATATGAAGGTTAGGATAGCTTTGAAATCCTTAGGTCCCATTTAATGTTGAATTTCATATAGAATAGGAAAATGAATGATGTGATCCAGAAGGCTAACAAAGTGTTTACCAAAGTATAAATCACATGATAATAAACTTTTCTACTATGTGTAAAGCATTGTTCTGAGAAAGTAAAGATAAAGAACATCCCATATTCTTTATCCCAAATGGAGAAAGAGGAGTTTAGGTATTACAGACAGGATTTCTATAAGTTCTTTTGAAATTTGGAGATAGCTTTGGGTTAGCAGCATCCATGGTGCACATTTGAGAGTGCATGTGTTTTCTCTTCTGGAGAAAGTGCTCCCATATCATTCATATAACACAGATGAAGTGAGGAGTTAGACCACTGATGACGAACCTTTTAGAGCTTTCAATGATAACAGCTGGTTGAGGCACACGTGCCACGGGTTTACCACCACTGGTTGAGGAACCAAGGTCATGTGATGGTACAGTTCCAATACTTTTCCTTTCAATCATATACCCCTGTCAACCTCTTTTCCATTTTTCTTCACTTACAGTTTTCTTGCTTGTTTTCTCTACCTGAAAAGAATTTAGAGCGAAGAAAGGCCACATTTTACTGATGAACTTTTGTGAGCTTTCTGATTAAACACGAGGGTATAAGTTTTGCAGCCCCCCTGTTAGCAGAATTAAGTCATTGGTAATGCATCAAGCTCTCCTTCAAAACTTTCAATATAAGGCTGTTTGGTACAGGGTCCTGAGGAGGAACTCCAGCCCCTGTGCTGGACTTACATCCACGAGACACTATAAAGTGGCTAGTATCTTTAACCCTAATGGAGCATCTATGTGTAAAACTCATAAAAGTGTTTTAATTTTGTGTTAAACTGAAGTCAGTTTCTTAAGTGTTTCTTTCTTCTTTTTTTATTAGCTTGTTAATGGCGTATGAAGTTTGCATTCACCCTAAGGAGTAGGTGCTTGTATATGCACAGGTTGATCCCTTTTTAATGCCATCCCCTTTCCGCCCTCATTCCTCCCTCCAAGTTTAAATCCCCTTTCCCAATGTTCATATGTGTGTGATATTGTCTACATGATAAAGTTCTGAGGAATAAATGATTTATAAAGTGTTGAATGTAAATTGCCATGTGCTTATATAATGGGAACAGATTAAGGTATAGTAAGTAGTAGACATAGTAGGAGAAAATGATTATAAATAGCAACTCCAGTAATGATACCTGATTCTGTAAGTTGTACATTTTAGGGAGGGTTTATCCTAAATTTTTATGCAGTGAACCTTATGAGTGCTTCTTTTTCAACTATATTGCTAGAAATTATTATATACAAATTATGTATTATAGAGAGAAAGGAGAAGTTGTGGTAAAATGAGTCAAGAAAGGGGTAGTATAAAACTTAGCAAAAAAAAAAAAAAGAGTGCCAACAAAGCATGTAAAATTCCACAAAACAAAACTCTCATAACTCAGAGTCAAAGACTGTAGAGGGCCTTCCATATTCAAAATCATAGTAATTTTCAAAATTTTTGATCGTAGTGTCTCTGGCCTTGAAGACAAGAGGCTCCTTCAAAATAATTGCCTGTCTAATTATCTTACTTTGACCCCAGTTTCCGTGGACATCCTGTAATAGCTAGAGGTCTTATGTTATATCATTCTGCATATTGGACCTTGTTTAATATTATACTTTCCATTTGGTGGCTTTTGATTTGTCACTGCCATGCAAATTTTATTCTATGATTTGTTCAAAGTTGACTTTGCATCTAAACTATTAGCAGCAATATGTTACTTTTGAATTATTTTTCAGCATTTATGCTAGTTCATTATTCACTTTTATACTGTTTCTCTTATAACAAGCTACTCCATGTTTTAAAGATGGTGAATTGGCATTGAACAATGTTTTATTACCGTAAGTAGAGAGAGTTTACTGATTTGCATGGCAGGAATCTCTTAAGTATTCCAAGCTAACCATCTTCAAAGTAATTATTTCATAAAGATCCTACACCCTCCCCAGAATGGTCAGTAGCTTCAAAAGCCTTTACAGGAGAGTTTATTTTGGAGGAAATATTAAGACAATTATTTAAAAAGTCACAACTTTGAAAGAAAGAAATCATATTGACAGTGTATGTGAAGGAAAGAAATCATATTGACAGTGGATGTACATATCTCTCTCTTTAAAAACATACTGCTAAGGCATCCCTTACATGAGGATTTACATTCTGTTTAGTGGAGAAGTATTAAAGGAATTGATACCATTTCTAAATACCATAATATATAATTCATGCAACACAATAGAAGAAGTATCTTTCATACATTTTACTTTTTCTGGTGCTTCTTAAAGATTCTCCTTCAAATGAGGTTAGTTTAATTTGGATGTTTGTTTCTTGTCTGTGTTTTTTCGTGTTTGAATTTTCTTTAAAAATTAGGTTATTAAAAAGAGAACATGAAGCAGAATGTTTACATGAGTTAAGAAAAATCAATGAAAAAAACTCCTTAATTTATACTTTAACCTGCTGGGCTGGAAACAAGTTTTTCCTTCACCTTTCAACTAGAGATAGAGAAAACAGCAAACTGGTTTCTCTGTCTAGATTGAATCAAATACTTCAGTGGGACAGGATGGGAAGTTGGGCTTTAGTTTTTTAAATCGTTTGTAATATAGTCTTGGTTTATCCAGGTAGCTACCTTTTTGAAGTAAAGGTCCATTTTTCCTTTTTCTTTAGGATTCAACAATAGCTCATTCATTTGGGTGACAATACCAATTAGCCCAAGAAAAGCTAAGGAGGGCCTTTCTCTGCCTGTTGTATCCAAAGTGTTCTCTCTAAGACTGCAGTGAAAGCTGATGAGAGTGCTGTGGCCAGTTATAATCTCCATCAGTCCCTGAGTGAAGTCAGTATGTCCTAGCAGTGGTCTTTGAAGACAACTACTGTGTAGCTCAATAAGCCACAACCTAGATTTGAAAAACACGGCCTCTGAGTAGGATAAATGAGACAACATCTGAAAAGCACTTTGAGGTATTTTTTAATGGGTTAGAGAAATACATGAACATAAAATATGACTGTGAAAGCTGTTACCATACTGCCTGCCACATTTCCTCTAGCTTGCTTCAGTACAGTTGAGTAAGCAACCTGGTTAGGCAGAAAAAGTAAACGCAATTTCCATGCCCAGTTGTCTCTCCTTTTTGCCAGCTGGGTTGCTGAATGTGATGCTCTCTTTGTGAAGTGGACATCTGTCTAATGGGAACTGGATTGTGACCACCAGTTCATTTTACACAGGCTACCATACAGCTGCCAGATGGTGACCGGTCTTAGCTATTTTGCAAGTCCAATATAATATGAGTTGTGTTCAGCTCTAGTGCTGGAAAACATGGGATCCTTCTACCAAACCCTTGTCCCTGTGAAGGAAATCCTTCCAAGAGCCAAGGCTTTACTTTAATCTCTGTGAAGGAAGAAAAAGACTTAGGGAAAGGTGATAAATAAAGGCATTTTTAATCACATCTTTTAGACTTCCCTCTTCACCTAATTACACACTAATCTGTATGTAGGAATACAGTTTTTAAGTGGGACATGTCAGGCTTTTATGGCATAGATTAAGTTCCAAGGCAAATAAATTTGTGACAGTTTAAGAAGCAAAAAGAGTCTTTGTCAATTGCAGAGTTTGATTGTTACCCTAGACTAATCAGTAGTTGGAAAGCCTCCATGCTGCCTTCAGGATTACTGGAATATTTAAGAGATAAGAGAGCCATGTTAGGAGACGAGCTGCATGAATATATGTAAAGCTATCAGTCAGGCTGCCTTAGCAACTCAAAATGCTGTGTTGACACATATTCCACCACATGTTTGCAATGAAGATGTTATATTTTTAGATACTTCAAAGTCAGGAAACTGTTAAACCATGTCAATATCCTCCCTTGCCCTCCACCACTTCCCCTACACTCTCAGAAAAAATTGCTCCCATTTTATAGAAAAAGAACCTGAGACAAAGATTAATTATATCTGAGCAAGGCTTTAATCCTAGGGACAATTGCTGATCTGGCAATTGTCTTAAAAATACAATGCTAAAAAAAAAATACAATGCATCCTTTGAAGTAATTGTTAATGCTGCCGATTCTTTTACCTAAACAATGTGTGTTCCATATGACCTTATATTTAAGCCTTTATACTGTACATGGAGTTCAAGACAGGTTATTCTTCCATTTTACTTTCTTAGTAAGCCTTCAAATAAAAAAGAAGCATATAATACTGCAGTGTAAAAAAAAAATCAAAGTTCCAACACTGAAAATCTTTTGAAGTTTGTAACACTTATTTTCTTCAGTGTCTTTCATGTAACTATCTTATGTTGCTTGTTAAAACATTGTACCTCTGACATTTCTGAGCCTAGTTCAGTGCATGGCATAGAGGAGGCATTCAGTTAGCTCCTGAATGAATGAATAAAGTTAATGCTGCCTGACTGTGATTCAATACCAAATTACCCAACTTTTACAGAGTTACTTGCAAGAAGCAGAGAGATGCTTATATTCATTCTATCAATGTATATTGAGGACCATGTGTGCCAAGGAAGGTGCAGTATCCTAAAGATACAAAGACAAAAGATGTGTCCCAGGTCCATAGGGCCATGAGAGTGTTTTGGAGATAGGGTAGTGTCAGCAAATTTTGTGTGTGTGGATGCACACACATGCATACATGTGAATGTATACATGTACACATGTGTTATGAGGAAAAAATTGTAACACTCTTACTTTTTAAAATTTTTTGTCTGTTGAAAGCTGTGACCTAACAAAGATTCAGAACAATTGCAGTGTACAAGTAAAAGGAATATCTAGTTTATATAGTATCTTGTTCACCATGTACAGGGTATTGCCAGGTACAGTACATGATAAAAATCAAGTTGTCAAGTAGCAAAGCCTATTAAGCTTTGGGAAAGGGTGTACCCACCCATAGCACTCAGCATGCACTCACATAGCACTTCAAAACAGAAAATGTTCATTCCATTCCGTTTCCTAGTCATGTCTTCCAGCACCCTCAGATATGCTGGACTGAATGCCTCCTATGTGTAGCTCTATTTATTAGCCAGATTTTAGTCCTCAGTAATTTAGGGCCAGCAAGGGGTGAAAGGGTAGAAAGAAGATCAACTAGAGAGTTTTATAAGTTGTAAAAGTACATACAAAAGTTTTTACTGATTTTGGTTAACTCCACACCATGTTTAGCTTTTATCCTTTACCCACTAGATAAAATACCAACTTACAGTTTTTAAAGTGATTGAATTAGATGGTGGTATGAAAGACATAGTGATGATGGTTAAGAACAGGAAATCCAAACTTCCTTAATTATTCCTCTCTCTGTGACTTAGAACAAATTACCTGATTTCTCTGTGCCTCAGCTTCTTCATCTGCAAAATGAACTGGGTTATGATGCAGATTAAATGATGTAATATATGTATAGTACGCAGGACAGTGCCTAGAAGATGGTAAACTATTTTTCTACCCTGTTTACTTGAGGTGAGAACACTGAAATAAAGAGAAGTTAAGTGCACCATTACAGTCTGACATTGCTTCCCAGTAACACCTCTGGGTTCCCTGGGTCTTCAGGAAAAGCAGCATCAGTCCCTTCACAGTAGTGGGCTCAGTATGCATTATCTGATTATATATCCTCACAGTAAGAGATTAATTTTTCCCATTTTACAGAGGAAAAAAGCTTACAAATCTGACCCATCTATGTGAGTGGTATATGTGTAATTTGAACTTGAGTAGTTTGTCTTTCAAGTTCCAAGTCCTAACCATTACATGGTTCAGGTCCTCCTAAAGGTAAAATTGAACATGTCTTTGTGCCTAGCATCTATAATTGCTACACTAAAACTTTTATTTCAAGATGCTGCTCTTTTTTTGAGTATGAGTGGTCTTTGATATCTCTATTCCTACCACTTAGCATAGGATGGTTAGTAACGTTTATTCAGCTGCATTGAATTATTCTTTGAATGCTCCTTGCTCCCATACCTGAGTCTTGCCCTTTTCTCTAACTGGATGCATTGTTTCTTCTTTGCAATCCTGATTATATCCTGGTCTTTCAAAATCTAATACATACGTTATTTCAGCCATACTGGCTCCTCATGGACACTCCATCAGAGAATAATATCCCACTCCATTGAATTTTCATAACATTTTACACCCCCTCATTCTCTACACATGCTGCTTTCATTAAACTTTAAGCTTCTTTCAATCAGAGTCTATTAAAATACACCATGTAGATGCTCAGAAGACTTAATGCAATGCCTTACAACATGATGGACATTTTTGAGGGAATGTAAACGTTGAAGAAAAAGGGATATTTCGCCTACCAGTTTATTCAGCCTTTTTCCCGCTCTTTCTCATCATGGCACATTGAAATATAGCACCTCACTCATTCCTGGCTTTGAGTCAGCTGGTGGGCACTCTATGGAGCATGAAAAAAAAAATATTGTTTCAACTGAAGCATCGGAAACAATATTTTGAGAATCATTTTAGGGTGTCATCGTAGTGTGAAAAACTTTGACATTTAAAGTAAAAGGAAGGTTAAAAAAAAAAAAACAGTTCACTCTGTAGTTGGAATCTCTTTGCAACACAGGCACACAGCCCTCTCAGCAACAAGCTCACCTGAAACCCTGCCAGACATACAGATGTTTTCTTTGGCTCTCGTGTGAAGAACCACACTGCAATTCTCAGGAACAATTCTATTCTGGCTGGGACTGATGTAGAAGGGAGGGAGCAGCAGAGAAATTACTCCATAGGTCTTACTCATTTCTAGTTTCTTCGATCCTGTGGTGCACATTACCTTTTTCCTTTGAGTTTTCATACATGACTTTGTTCACTTAATGCCAACACATACAACTATTTTATGAGGTTATGAAAACGCTGCTTAGATGAGTGCTTATTGGGAACTCTGTAAAATGATGATCTATATTGTCACTGGTTGTGATCCTAGAAGTTCCCTGGAGGTCATATGTAGGTGAATGGAACTCTTGCAGACTTGGTTGTGTGGTTTTTTATTTGTTTGTTTGCTTGTTTTTACCTCTCTTTGAGAAGTCAGATTGTGGCACAGAGGAAAATTTATTTCTAGGACCTAGAGAGGAAACAGATTCAAGAGGAATGAGAAAAAAGTCTAAAGTTATAATAAACATAAGGTTTCCAAAGTCTAGTATCTCTTGCCTCTCATGTCTCATCCCAGATTTTAAGCTGCCCCCTTGGAATTAAATGTTCGGCTAGCGTATGGCTTGCCCAAATCTCTTCTTTTGATTATCCTTATTGCTGTTAATAGTGCCACTTTCCTTTCTCTTAACTAATCTCACATCCACATTTGTTAAGTTATAACATATGTATACTCCTGTGAAACCATCATCACCCAAAATAACAAACACATCTTTTACCCCGAAAGCTTCCTCAGGTTCTTTTGGAATCTCTTCCCAATTCTACACCAGAATATTGATCTATTTTCTTTCACATATTAGTTTCTAGTTTCTAACATTCTATATATAATCCATTTCCTTTTTAATGCCATTAATTCCATTGAATGGATAAACCATAATTGATTAGTTGTATCAATTCCTTTCCTATTTCCTTGGGTGATCATATAATTTTAAAACTGCTGTGAATAGTCATATAAAAGTATTGTAGAGATAAATGATTTTATTTTTCTAAACATCTAGGAGTGCAACATCTACCTCATAAACTAGGTTGATATTTAACTTTTTAAGAGACTGCCATACAATTCACTAAAGTGACTGTACCATTATATATTACCACCAGCAGTATCTGAGAATTTTAGTTCCTCCATATTCTTGCTAACATTTGATATAATTACTATTTCTAGTATTACCCATTCTGGTGTGTGTGTAGTAGTAAATGCCATCACAGTTTTGATCTTTCTTTGCTTGACAACTAATGATGCTAAGCATCTTTTCACATGTCTGACACTGCATATGTTCCTTGACAAAATGTTAATTCAAATCTTTGCTCATTTTTTAGTTTATTATTGAGTTTTAT
Organism: Hydrochoerus hydrochaeris; assembly: GCA_004027455.1. Taxonomy (NCBI): domain Eukaryota; kingdom Metazoa; phylum Chordata; class Mammalia; order Rodentia; family Hydrochaeridae; genus Hydrochoerus; species Hydrochoerus hydrochaeris. Next base: position 153,638 of record PVLA01002210.1, on the reverse strand, counting down.
GAGTTCTGGATATGCTCTACATTCAAATCTTTATCAAGTACACGTTTTACAGATTTTTTTTGGCCAGTCTGTGTCTTGTCTTTTCATTCTTTTAATGATACCATTTATAAAGCAAAAATGTTAAGTTTTCATGAACTCTTAACAATTTTCTCTTTTACTGATTGTATTTTTAGTTTTGTTAAAGAAAACCTAGTTCATAAAGGTTTTCACTCATACTTTAGTAGTTTTTATAGTGTTAGACTTTACATTCTTGGCCTATTATGATCTATTTAGAGTGTATGTTTATATATGGTATGATTTGTTGAAGTTCATTTTTTTTAATATGGCTAATTGTTCCAGCACCCTTTGTCCTTTCTTCACTAAATACTTTCTCTACTGATTGCTTTGAACTTTTGTCAAAACTCACATGTCTGTATATGTGCCAGTTTATTTCTAGATTTGTCTGTCTTTGCATCTATACTATATTGCACTGGTCACTGTAACTTTATAACAAAGCTTGCAATCAGATACCCCTAGGCCCCCAACATTACTATCCTTTTTCAGAGTTGTTCAACTATTCTACCATGTTTGCACTTTGACTTGAAGTTTACAGTAAGGCAGTTTTTATAGTAAAAACCTACTATAGTTTGACAACCATATTGAATTTATACATCAATTAAGAGAAAATTGATATCTTCATCATACTGAATCTTACAGGCAATGAAACGGTATATTTCTTCATTTATTTAAGTTTTCATTAATTTCTCTCAAGTAGTTTTTGTCTGTTTAGTTTTCTTTTGCAAGTCATTGCACATCCTTTACCAGACCTACCCCTATGTATTTCATATTTTCTAATCTTATCCTAAATATTTTTCTTTTATTTGCTATTTCCAGTTGTTTTTACTGCATACAGAAATGGAATTGATTTTTAAATTATGTCCTGCAACCTTGCTAAACTCACTTATTAGTTCTAGTAGCTTTTTAAACATTCTATTAGATTGTCTACATAGAAGGTCATGTTATTTGGAAATGAGGACAGTTTTACTTTTCCAATCTAGTGTCTTTTTTCCACTTGCTTGCTTTCACTGGCTAAAATTTCCAGCAGAGGTTAAATCGAAATGATAAGAAGGGATGTTTTTATATTCTTGATGTTAGGGGCAATATGAGCTATAGGTTTTGCATAGATGACATTTCTCAAGGACATTCCCTTCTATTCCTATTTTGCTGAGAATTATTATCAGGAATAGATGTTGCCTTTTTTTCAAATGCTATTTATTTCTATATCTGTTAAGATGATCATCTGACTTTAATGTTTCATGGATAACTTGTCACGTGGTGGTAAATTCTCTCACCTTTTGTATGATGGAAAACATTTTGCCTTTGCTTTTGAAATACATTTTCACAGGCAGGTTGACAAGGTATCCTCCCCCTCAGTATTTCAAAGATGTTGCTTTGCTGTCTTCTCACATTGTTTGTGATGTTACCCTTGTCTTTGTTTCTCTGTATTACTCTTTTTGCCTCAGTCTGCTTTCAAAAAAATTTTTTATTACTAAGTTTGAACAATGTGATTATAGTGTGTCTTGGCTGGTTTTCTTCGTATTTCTTATACTTTGAGTTCATTGGGCTTTTTAGGTCTTTGAGTTTATACTTTTTCATCAAATTTGGAAAGATTTCAGCCTTTTTTCAGGTATTTTTTTTCTGTCCGTTTTCTTTCTCCTTTCATTGCTTACCTGCTTTTATGCCTTCTCTCCTCCCCTCCTTTTTCTTTGTTCTTGTTTTCAGTTTTTGAAACATAGTTTCTTGTGCAGTCTTTCATCTGTCTTTAATCCCATCTATTGTATCTTTTAATTTAAGACACTGTAGTTTTTTAATCTTTCTAGGTCCATTTTGTCTTCATATGTTTTAGTCTCTTCTTAATCTTTTGGAGCATATTCAATATAGGGATATTAACTATTTTAAAATCTTTGTCTGCTAATTCTAGCATCTGTATTCTTATTTCACATTTAAAAGTAAGGCCTTCCTGAGTCCTCTACCCAGTGTGCTATGAATTAAGAGTTTTTCTAGCCTGGTAGAAACAGATACTTTCTAAGCCTTTAAGCCTTTTGGATAGTTCTTTTTCTTGGCCTTTGGTAGTTTTCACATGCATCGACCAGTACTCTAATACATCCTGAGGAATAATTCTGTGGACATGTAGATCTCTGAAGTTCTCTTTATACAGCTCACCTCCAGCACTCTTTTCCGGAAAATCTCTCTCTACTGTCATCTTTAAATTTTTCATGCTAAGAATCTACGAGGTTCTTTCTCCTTTCTGTCCTTGTATGCTGTGACCTGGAAACTTTTGCAGGGCAATAAGCTGTTTTCAGACCGGAAAGTTATCCACCTAGGCCAGAAACAGAATTCTTTTTTGATTATATTTTTTATCCTTTTCTCACAGTTCCTTCCTATTTGTGTGATTATGATACATCAATTTTTAGTGGCAATATATTGTCTGGTAAATACAGCTTAGATTTCTTGGCTATTATTTCTAGGTCTTCCATTAACCACTCTATTTTTCTTTAATTTCCTTTGTAACCTTCATTTCCATTTCTAAAATCTATTAGCTGGAATTTCTACATGTCACCTTTTTCTGTTAACAGCTTGCCTTCCTTCAAGACCTGGCATTTCCTATAAAATTTTGTATTTCCAATTTGTAAATCATATCTTCTTTCCCCAGCTCTCAGAAAGGTTTATGTGTTCCTCTTTCATTCACCCTTATTACCTTATAGCATCTATAAATCCCTTAAGTACAGAATTTATACATCACTTATATGTTGTTAAAAATATACAATGTGTATTGTATATATTAGGCATACATGTCCATTAACACACTTTTTGGGAATCTTGGGAATGAACGAACACTAAATAAATATTGATTAAATTTTAACTCAGTGATAATATCTTATGCTGAAAATAATTGAAGAGATTAAGTTGTCCACAGAATGTTTTTATTCTTGTAACTCAGCTAGATAGTTGTTTTCAAACAAGAACTACCCTTTACCCTGTGAGAGAATGAACTCTAAAACAGATTCTCATGAGGCTAACCTTGGATTCTTGCAATCCAGTACTATACCTGTTTTAAGAAATGATTTTTTAAGCACAGCGGTAACTCCCAATGGGTGGTAGGTAGTCTCAAAAGAATGATTCTTTAAAAAATTTTTTTCACAAAGTAGGCTGTACCATGCTGCTTAGGAGTGCCGGAGAACTTTCGTTGCCCAGAATGTATCTGAAATACAAAAGCATTTAAGAAAGGGAAAAGCACAAAATGAAATTCAGCAACTTCCAGTCACTAAATTTTCTTTTTTAAAAATCCATTTGAAATGAGGTAATTTAGGTGTGTTAATCAGCTTTGTATTACTGTAACAAATGCCTGAAAGAAACAGGAAGAGACTGGAGTCCCAGTGTGCCATTCAAGGACATGCCCTAATGGCCTAACTCCCTTGTATTAGGCCCCACCTCTCAAAGATTCCCCTACCTCCCAGCAGTACCACAGCATAAGGACCAATCCTTTAAGACATGGTCCTATGAGGAACCATAATTCCAAACTGTAGCACTACAGTAATAGTAGAAATTACAGTGGTGATTGCCAGAGGCTGAAGGGAAAAAGGAAGAAAAGTTTTTGTATAATGAATATGGAGGTTCAGTTTGGGAAAATGTAAAATTTCTACATATGGATGGTAGTGATGGCTCACAACAATGTTAGTGCACTTAACTGCCACTAAACTATACTGTTAAACTGGTTAAAATGGTAAGATCTTTTGCATATATTTTATCATAATAAGAGAGAAAAATCCCCTGAAGTCCTGGCCACATTTATAGAAAGATTAGAGGTTATAGTCTGGCTTTATCTTCCACTTCCCAACCCTGGACAAGCCAAATATCCTCTCTGAATCTGGTTCTTCACCTATAAATGGAGACTAACATATTAAAAGATGTCTCATTCATGCCTGTCACATAGTAGGCATTCATAAATGTTCATCAAGTTCTTCCCTTTGTTCAACTTCATAAAGAAAGCTTGGTTATGTCAGTAGTTCTGTCCAGGTAAGGGTTTTGATAGTGAAGGGGCAGAGATGGAGGCTTGGGAAAGAGGTAATGTGAACTAGTAGAAGCTAATGCCTCTTTCCTCAATTTGGTAAGTGGTCATCATACCACACAACTCTGAGTCTAGTTGTGGGAGGTTCTCTGTGCAGAGTATTTCTCTGAGGTGTCTCTCAGTTTTGCAATGGGGAAGAGACCCTGAGACTAGGATGTGCCATGGGAGACCAGTTGCCAACATGGTGGTCTCAGGAAAGTGATCTAACAGGATGCACAAAAATGAAAATGTTGTCTTTACATCTGAAGTCACCGAGTGACAGAGAGAAATTGGAACCTGTGGTTGATCCTCTGTTTGCATTTCACTTAAGTGTGGACTCCCCATAATATGTACTTTCTAGCTTCCTTATTGCCAGAAATTGACTCTCCATATCATAAGGTTTGATGACTTCTTTAAATACTGTGAAAAATAATTCTTTAATGCTTTTCATTGGTGCTTAAATTTCAGGCCCAAAAGACTATTGAAAATCTGAATGTGGAGGAGAAAGGGGATATATGCATGCAAATTCTATTTCTCTGATTTATAGTCTTCTCCCTTCTAGCCTTCATATGGAGAGTCCCCATCTCTGTCTCTGTGCACTTCATAGAAACTTGAAAGCACTGCAAATTTTCCTAGGTTATTGATATTGTCCAGACTGTTAGGAGTGAGAGATTGTCACCTGCTCGTCCATAACATTCAATGTCTTCATGAGCATTCTCATCAGTTTTAAGGAGCCAGCTGTCCTTGTACAGCTATGCAGCCCCAGGCTGAGATCTTGTGAGACTCCTACCTACTAAGTAGTGTTTAGTCACAGTTGAGACTGAGCTTTTTCAACATTTTCCAAAAATACAACAGCATGAGACTGTGAGGAAACACTACCTCCTGAATTAGTATCCCAGTTTATCCCAGTGAGGTCAGAGATTAGAGAAGATGATGTAGTTATTCAAATTCACCACTCATGCTACATCCTTTATTCCAGTAGCTTTACAGAGAAATAGCTAGTTTTGATTCCCAGGAAGCTGAATAGTCTTGTGTCAAAAATGCCACCATGCAACTGACCATTGGAGGGGAGACCACAGTGTCTGCTGCTAATACCCATGTACCAGATTGCACAAAAGCCAGGTTTTTGTGGAAGTCAGCCACTCTGCGCTTTCACCCCCTCTAAAACAATTACCCCGTGACAGGCTGTCATAGCACTACCAAGTGAACCTTGTTATTTTGGAAAGGAATCAGGGACTTTGAGATCTGATCCAGACAGTGTTAAACCCTGTGTATCCTGGGGTATGTTGCCCTCCCTCTTGGAACCCTTTCACAGGGTTGATACGAAATTCAGATGAGAGGCCTAAGACCCAGTGCTTTTCAACTCTGCATTAAAATCACCTAGAGAAATTGAAACAAAAAAACACCAATATCTTGAGTCCACCCTCAGAAATCCTGATTTAATTTTTCTGCCAGTGAGCCCAAGCAGCACCTGAAGATTTTCAGGTGATTCTAATATAGAGCTGGAATGAGAAGAAGCAAGAATGACAAGGCAAGAATTCTTGGATAAATTTAGTTTGGTGCTACTGACCACTTATTTCATCTAAAAATGTAATTACTCTTCACATACAGATATTGTAATCATTAATGACAATTTTGTTTTTCCTCACATTGTTGCCAGCAATCACTTTCAGTCATTTTTAGTGAGAATTAACCACTACAGTTCACAGCCCTGGTAGCAGATTGCCCAAAATCTTCAGCCTCTTGCTGAGCTTCCAGTGATTTCTCTGCAATAATAAGTCTTTCCTTCAGAGAAGTGGGCACTTTCATGGACTGTGAGGGGCCAGGCCCAGCCACTAGAAGGCTATAATTGCCCACTGGCTGGAAAATCCTTAAGGGCTGCTTCGTGGAGGCAGATGCCAAGTATAAAATGGCAGGGAGAAGAATGGTTTTGATGGGTAGGGTAACACATTTTAGTCTGAATCTTACCACTAAGCAGGTCTATAGGAAACCACAGGTTTATGTGAATGTGAAGAGAACAACTCAGAAGTTTCACAGTGACAAGATAAGTGCAGTAATTATATTTAAATGAGTACAGAGGAAAATTTCACCGCAAACTGCATTAACTAAAGAAGGTTCTCTACAATGGGATGTAATTGAATTAACAGTAAGTAAGCTCTGTGCTACTGCTGCCCCACCAGCTGTCTGGAGCTGGTGCCATCTTCAGTCAAACAGTCCTGTTTGTTCCACTGAAAATTCATGGGAGAGGGGTAGAAGGTATGGTAGGTTTTTACCAGAAGACATAATACCTCATGAGGGTGGATGGTAGTTTTTGCTATGATAAAGTAATAATGCAAGTTTAAGCAGAAGAACATGATGTTCTAAGATACTGCTTGATTTTGATTATGTATGTAGTATTTGTTAATAGAGTAGCTTCTCTAAGAAATTTGAAAATATGTAGTGCTTCACATTTATAGATTTACAAAGTATTAATTTTCTGTATAGCCCTGAGAAAGAGGCCAATGAGATTCAATTATCCTCGTTTTATGAATGAGAAAACTGAGGTTTTTACAGGTTAAATAGTGGTCATACAGAGGAATTTGTTAGATCAGAAGGAATTTGAAGATCTCTAAATCCTCAGTTTCATGATTTTGTTTTGTGATTTTTTTCATAGATTTTTTTTTCTTTAAAGTTCTAGAAATAAAATTTTTCAATTGAATTTTCAGTTTTGAGAAAGTGGAAAATTTTAAATGAAAGATTGGCCTTTCCCTGGTAACCCAAATATGTCTCTGTGTATGCATTCATCTAGTGCTTTAGAAACTGTTGGTTCTGTCCCTCTAGAGGGTATTCTGAAATAGTCAAGGTCCAAATATGAATCACTGAATGGTAGGAAGAAAACTAAAGCCATCTACAAAACAGAAAATTCTTATATCCTTCAAATAAATTCTTCCTAACTTCACTTTTGTTTTTATTAGCAAAGAGAAACTACATGTTAATGTATTGTGATATTTTACTTTGGCTGTAATGGTAAATGTATCAAAAGTTGAGAAATGGATAGCACTTTCCGAGCTAAAAGAAAGTGATGCTAGTTGCAAACACCCGTGAGCATTGTTTGCCATGGAGAAGTTCAACTCCACTTTTATTTGCCGTCTGTTTCACAGAAAAGAGCCATCCCTCATATTTTATACTGCCATCTGGTGATAAAGATACTGATAGTTCTTTTTTGGACAAGCCATGATTTCAGGAAGGAATGGAGATGAGTTCAGACCTCAGTAGTCTCTGCTATGAATTATAATTTTCAGTGGGCCACTTTTAGGTATCTTGTAGCCTTAGTACTATCTCAGTAAAATAGGGATGATAATAATACCTTTCTCTATGTAATTGAGAAGTTTTTGAAGTGCCTTGTTGGAAACTATAGAAATTTGTGATATTTATTGTCAGTGTTTCACTATGGACTTAAACTTGCCTCCTATCACACCTCTAGGTATGACAAAATTTTTCATTCCATCAGAGTAATGTCACACTTGGCACCTTTACTGTCTTTTTTCTAGACTATCCTCACAGTGCTTTCTGGGAGTGTTAAGTTGCTACTTGACTCATTTCTTTCTGCCAGGGAGAACAGAAACGCAGTAAACACCAGGGGGAGATTCATTGTTCAGTAGGTCATTCTGGAAGGCAGTGAGAAAAGTTGCTATTCCCTGACTCCTGCTTTTGTGATTTTGTTACATCGGGTCATGAGGGCCCTAAAGCTATGCATAGGCATCAATTCTTCCTGTCCCCTACTATTTCCTAGTCATCAGACATAAACCTGCCATATCCAGGTCACTGGAAATGCTTGTGGAAAGAAGTGTCATTAAGGAAACAGGACAAGAGATAAATTGCATTTAAAGTTTTGGCTGGCTTGTAACTGGAATTAGGATAAAAAAATTAATCTGTCATAACATTGATGCTACAAACCAAGGCCTGGGTACCACCACAGTTGTACACCTGCTGGAGAAAAAGGGAGAAAAGGCTCACACACAGGAAGCAGTAATTTCTAACCTGGCATTGTTTTATATGAACTGGCCGTGGTATGCTGGATGTCATTTATCTTCAGACTTGTTTCACATTGCCTCCCACTTGGGGCCCAGAACATTGAACTATGCCAAAGAGTGAGTGGGAAAATTGCCTTATTATTAACCTAAGTGGAAAATATAATGGCTTGTTGAATGTCTTCATTCACAGACTCAGTAACATAACATATTAATACTCTTTCCTGAACATTGCAGAACAAAAGTCTTCATTTAAACTTCCTTTATCTTTGGCTACGAAGAAAGAACACCTCATGGGAAAAAATAACCCCCTTGAGAATTGTTTATCCTTTTCATTTGCATATAGTTTGAATTCATAATTGGGCTATTTTTATTGGTAAGCAGCTGTATTATCATATAAATCTGTGACTATATAATTTATAGTCATTTAGACCAGTCATCCCACAGTAACTCTGGGAAGATCATAAGCATTATCAGCCTCTTTTTAGAGAAAGAAAATGAAGACATTGGGATAAAAGTTGGTGAAAGTTGCTGAGCTTCTGCTATGGTCAGAGAGGTTTTTAAACTAGATAGTTGGATACCCTGTGTGGCATTTTCACATTGCTCTTTTAGTATGCTCCCTTTTTGGCCTCAAGAGAAGATAGGGTAGGGATTAGCATGTTCTTTATACACAGAAATCTGTGGTTGGAGAGAATCAATGGCTTACCCAAGCTGGGAGGCTTGAGACTAAAGCCCCTATACCTGATTCTCAGGCCTACACTTTCTGCCAGATCAAGGAGACTGTTGAATTCAGGACCATACTATTGTATTGAGCCACACCCAAATGTATAAAAAAGGTTTTGTGACTTAAGTAGCATCCATTTTCATCTCAATTTTCAGTTCCCATAAAATAAAGAGATTCTGGGTGCAAATGGCCCCTTATCAAATGTCACAGATGAAAAGAAAACCATCATTTTCTCTGCTTTCAGAGTACAAAACAAAGTCCAGGTTGCCTGATACTGCTAGTGAAAGCAGCAGCACAGCATTTATTGACCAACTCTCAATGAGCCACCTTTCTTTTAAACAATGCACAGTGGAAATAACACAGTCTGTCCTTTGGGGTGCCTTGCTCACTACACTGATTAGAATCTCACTTCTGTTTGACTTGCACAGTCAGTGACTGAGGGAAGAAGGACCCAACTCATACATCTTTATTACCAAATGAGTGTCTGATATTTAGGTGCATGTAGACCAAACTTGGTTCGATTTCCTGTGTGTTTAGCATATTCATATAGATTTATTGCTGATTTAATTCATTTTCTTGTGAGGACTTTCTTTTTTTTTTAAGACAGAGCCTTGCTTTGTAATACATGCTGGCCTTGAACTCGCTTACATAGCCAAGGCTGGCCTCAAACTCATGGCAATCCTCCTGCCTCAGCCTCCCAAATACTGGAATTACACACATGTTCCACTGTGCTGGGCTTGTATCTTTGTTTTGTTTTGTTTTGTTTTGTTTTGTTTTGTTTTGTTTTGTTTTTTTGTACCAGGGATTGAACTCATACCCTTGCACTTGCCAGGCAGTCACTTACATCACTGAGCTAAATCCCTGGTCCATGGGCTTGTGTCTTTTTGATGCTGATAATTTAATTAAAAATATTTCTTAATATTTGTTTTTATAATTTTTTTAAAATGTGTTTTTGTGGCACCTTCAAGGCAGTTGCCAAATACTCTCTTTCAATACAGAAGTTGGATTCAAACTTACAGTAACTGTCACTTGGTAACCAGATCCCATATGACAATGTCAACATTCACCAGTAATTTATTGCTTTAAATTGGAATCAGCTGATATGTGGCTCCACGGTTTTTAACTCTGCAGGATTAATCTGGAACCTGCTGGTTCACATGAAATAGTTGTTTTATCTGCTGTTCTAAGACCAGTGAAATGTTTAAAAGATGGCTGTGTAATCAGTTCATTATCTCTTGGTGTTCCAGCTTATTCTATTCCATGTGGCACTGTACAATCTAAAAAAATAATTATTCTTCTGTAGTTAACATGGAAGCCAAAAGTAGAAACTGATAAAAAAAAAAAAAAAACCTCCATTCAGCAAGCTCTTTACTGAACTTGGTGCTTCTATTTTGTTATCTTCTTTGTGGGAAAATAGAAGCTGTGATGGCCAGACCTCCTAGAAGCCTACAAGCTTGGGGCAAGGCCTAGGAGACAGAGCATTTAATCCACTGCCAAAATGTCTTGTTCTGCCTCTGATCTTTTTCTTTCTCAACTTTTTCATTTTTAAATAAACTCGATTAGACTAGGCATTATTTTACTTATTTAGGCATAGGTAGGCCCTTGGAAATAAAGATGCTGATGCTTAGAGGTTTCTTTTGTTCTGAAGACAATCAAAAGAAATCAAGTTAAAGAATGTGGTTTTTTAAAAAAATCTAGATAAGTGCCCCATTTTTTTTACCATTTTACTTTCATGGGCAGTTATTAAAGGAGATCTGAAAGGCACAGGTCATGTTCTCTGCTTGACACTTAACATTTTCTAGAAAGCTCATCTGAAGGAAACCTTTGTAGATTTTTTTTCATAAACTGTATAGGGATGATTATTCTTGTTTGCCAAAGTGTTAGCAGTCATCTGTAGTCTATCATTGGTATTTCAAGGAAGACCTGGAAATCAAAATCTTTTATATAAAAATCTGCCCATTAGACTACACAGCCTCTCTTTGAATGGTAAGTAAAATATGAAATTTTAAAGTGAACAGGGAAAGGTACACAATGAATTATATAATGGGGCATTTTTTTAACAATAGCAAAGTATTTTTAAAGGTAGGAAACCAACTCTGCAGAGTAAGTTTGGGGCAAGTAAAAATAGAAAATGCAGTGCATTCTATCATGTGAGGATAGGCCACAGTGCAAGAGTGATTGCAGTGGCTGCAGTTCTGTCCTTGTAGACCAACAGTGGTTTACCTGTGAAGTAACTAGGGATTCCTTTATGAGCAGGAGCTGAGAATGGGAAGATGGGGAGTTACATGACTGTGTTTTACAAGTGAGAAATTATCAAAGAAGCAGATTGTTTCATTGGAACTCAAGACACCAATTGACTTATGACTTCTGGCACTCATATTTTTAGCTAGAGACTAGCTGGAAGCCATTAGGTAATAAAATATCATAGTCCAAGATGTATTTAATTGTATCTGTTTTCTTATAATGTTTTCTTCCTCTCTTTGATTCAATTGTCAGTCACCTCTTGGCCCATTCTCCTGTCCTTCTTGAAATACAGTTAATCACTTCTGAATGGACTTTTAGCCCTCCAGCCAGACACTTCTTTTGTCTGAGTGAAAGCCATGCTTGCTATTGCTGCTGTCTAGAAGTGCCAGAAGTAGATACCAACTAATGAGCAGAAAAGGCCCATATAGCATGCATTATGTGAATTTCATATTAGATGCTTCTGGACTAGAAAGGACAACAAAGTGTTGCTCTCCATGCTGCCCTATTCCTAGTATGCTTCTCTTGAAAAAGCACAGTTATTTCCATGGAATCCATTTCTAGTCACTATTATAAACAGGCCCTTCAGACTTCATTAAGCTTACATGTTATGAGGGAAACATCTGTATTTTTAAAAGTTAAAATATTAACCAAAAAAGCAAGAAGTTAGCCGTGATAGCTGGAAATTTATACTTTATTCTTTGTTCTACAAAATCTACTTATTTCTTCTCTAAATCATGAGTAGTAAGCAAAGATTAGCATATAACAAAAAATGTGAAAAGAATAATGAGATAAAACCAGTCAGTCTTTAAGCTTCAGATAATCTTGGAGTGCCCTAATTGGATGCCCTGAATTTCTCACCTGGGAATTTTCCAGCACAACTAGCACCCAGATATGCCCCAGCTTGATGTCACAAAACTAGGTCATTGGAGTATGCTCCAGAGAATATATTTTAGGACAAATCTTCTAGGGAGAGATTTTAAGAGACTGTCTAGATTTCTAGTTGTACTTGAGAATGAATGTTGTTAAAATTCACTCAAGCTTTCCAGATATCATCTTGATGGCAAGCGAACAAGTTTGGTAGAATATATTAACTCTTCAGGACTACTAAAGAAGTTTCACAAGTAGCTTACAACAACCAGCTAACCTATGTGACTACAAATTCACATGCAATTACAAAATTTTTCAAGAATCACATTTATATGTATGAGTGTGTCTTAGTTACTTTTTTCATTGCTGAGATAAAATACCCAACACCCAGTGTTAAAGGAGAAAATATTTATTTGGCTTACAGTTTGCAGAAGTTTTAGTCTATAATGGGCTGGCTCCAAGGTTGGGTGCCACATAGCAGAGGAGCAACAGTTCATGGTGGACAGAGGGTAGCAGAAACAAATGGGACCTTATCAACATCTTTATGCTACTTTTATCCAGACTACTTAGGGCAGGTAGCACTCACATCCTTAATCCTCGTACCCTTGAGCCTAGCATTGCACCATGAATCAATCCCAGTATCTTAGATTCAGCCATCTCTGCTCCATCTATGACTGCACAAGGCTTTGAGGAGACTCTAGATGCAAGCCATAACTAAGTCTTTCTCAAATTAATTTCAGTTTTATCCCCATTCCAATTTTTCTTGTATCAGTCTGGCAAAAAGCTAAGAATATCTTTTCTTAGTACAGATACTTTGTATTCTTTACATTGTTTAGATGTACATGAAATCCCAGCTAACGCAAATATCAAAGAGAAGTGAATATATTAAATTTAGTTAGGAGTGGCTTTCTTGATTTTCATGGTAAACTCCTTCCTTCTTTTTTTACACTCTGGGCATGTACTTATTATCATGAATATTTTGGAGAGATTTAAAACAATTGTAGATCTGTCTAGGTACCCAGGAAAATGATACAGGATGCTGCCTCTTTCCTTTGTCAAGTTAGCCCAGACCACCAGCATCTCTGGGTCAGACTTATATATCCCTACATGACCCATCTGTACCCCAGAGTCACTGAGACCATGAGTAAGTTAAGGAAGCCAAAAGGGGGTTGGATCAGCACTCTGAAAAGTACTAACAAAAGGAAGAGAGAAAAGGTTGAAAAACAAAACAGAAATTAACTCATGTTTTTATGAGCTAAATATCACCCTACAAGTTGCTTCTCTGATGAGAAAATGAAATTTAAGAAGTTATCAATAAGCATGATACTTTAAGTATATGTATCAGAAAATCTACACATTCTCAACTTGGTGAATTTTACCGAGAGATTTGCTCAAAAAGAGGGTACTGTCATCATGAAACTGTACATACACATTATGTATTACTTGCTTTGTCTCCCCAAATTATCTTTACCTGTGTTCCAACTTCTAGTATTTTGAAACCAAATTTTATCTTTCTGGTATGTTTTTAATACAGTTATTTTAAGTAGTCTCCAGAAAATATCTGAAGTGATGAAACACAGCCAGCACTGACATGCATAGAGTTGTCCTTGTTTCAATTATCCTTTTGTTGGGTTTTCTCAACCACCTGGTCTTATATTAATTAAAATAGACTCAACATAACAAAGAGGCCACATGATTTCTTGCTTATTCCTTTATGCTTTATGGGTGCTCTTGGTTGATGCATAGCTCACGTGATACGGAGATCCAGGCTTGATCATCATTTGGCTGTACCCTCATACATCCAGGAAAAAAGAAAAAAAAAAAAAAAAAAAGAAGCAGCAGCATGGAGGACTGTCACATCTATTGTATTAAGACTCTGGCCCAGAAGCAGCAAATGCCACTTCTGCTTGCCTTTCTTTATAAGGTATATGGTTACATGGCAAGGTCTAGCTAATGTAGCTTCAGCTCGTGCTCTGCTGCAATCCTTGTACTAGGAAATGAAGAAGAGAGTGGATTCTGGTGGACAGTTCATAGTCTTTGCTATGGTGTTTTGTTTTTGTTTTTGTTTTTTGGCTTTTTAAAAAACAGGAAAAAAAGGGTAGAACTAATACAGAATTTCAAGAAAAATGAACAGTAAGAAATCACTAGTTGATACATTACATATTCTCTTCCTGGATGTAGTTGTTCAAGTTACAAAATCAAAGCATACAAAGTGGATAGTCAAACAGTGAGGCTGCAAACAGCTCTGTTCTCTGATCCAACAAAAACTTAGCAACATAATTATCAATCCTACACCCTTAAATATACATGCAGTTATATCCTTTAGAGCACTTGCTTTTCCTCCTTTTGCTTTTTTTTTAATTTTTATTTAAGAGAAAAAAAAGCATGTAAAGGGTAGAGATAATGCAGAATTTCAGAAAAAAGATAAACAATAAGAAATCACTAGTTGATAAATTACACGTTGTCCTCTTAGAAATAGTTGTTCAAGTTAAAAAATTGAAGCATACAAAGTAGATAGTCAAACTGAGAGTGTAAACAGCTACGCATACATGAGTCTCTACATGTATTTCTATTCTTTCTGTATTAGAGGGAAAAACAAAACTTAGCAAGGCAAAACAAAACAAATTCCTATAAAAACATGAAACCAAAAAGTCATATAAAACCACAGTACAAGGTGATCTACAATGATTACTGTGTTGTTTCTTATTATCTTCAATAGAATTGCCTATATCATCAGGTATAAATGAATATAGCAGTATAATTGAATATAGCAGTACATAACAATATTAGTAAAAATAAAACATTGTAGACAGTATAAAACTTCAAAGGCAGGTAATAATCAAACCAGAGTGGATACTCTAGTGAATTTTGTCATCTTAAGTGCAGTTGCCTATACTCTCAGACTTGATACTATCTATCATAACAGCTTTGAATAAAATCTATCAATACAAAACAGTGATCTAACAAACCAGATTCGATTACAATCAGTCATGGTAAAACAGTGTAGGTTTTACAGAGCTTTAGGTTGACTTAATAGGAAATTAAGGATGATTACCATACTATATCCTGTTATTTTCGGGATTACTGTTTGTACCCTCAAATCTAGTACAGGTAGAATGACTGGAACAGAATATAATAGATCTAAGAAGAGTAGTTTGAGTAATGTGGGGTTTAAATCCTGGTGCACTATTAACAATATCAAGGCCATCTATGTTAGAGATTCTAGCCATCCTTCTCTGCCTCATTTCTGCTATGCTATTTTTCTGCCTGTTTGTCTACTTTTCTCCTTCATTCTACTGCCTGTCCCACTCATTGAGGCCTTTGTGCCACTGTTCCTAAAATCCTGGTATTTTTTTTCTCTCTCTCTAGAATGTCCTTCAGCATTCTCTGGAGGGTTGGATTGGTGGTCACAAACTCGCCCAGTTCCTCTTTGTCGTGGAAGCATCTTGTTTCTCCATTAATTTCTAGTGACAGTTTTGCAGGGTACATCAATCTGGGCTGGAGGTTTTCTTTCAGGGCTTGGAATATTTCGCTCCAAGCTCTTCCTGATCTGATGGTCTGTGTGGAGAAGTCAGCCATGATCCTGATGGGCTTACCTTAATAGGTAATCTGTTTCTTTTCTCTGACAGCTTTTAATATTCTGTTTTTATATTGAGTTTCTGGTATCTTGATTATTATATGTCTGGGTGTAGATCTGTTTTGGTTGTAGGTAGCTGGGGTTCTGTATGCCTTACATAACTGAATGTCATTTTCTTTTCCTATGCTTGGGAAGTTTTCCTTAATTATTTCCATGAATAGCCTTTGTAATTCGCCTGTATGTATTCCTGCTTCTTCATTTACATTTCTTATTCTTAAGTTGTAGATTCTCTTGTCATCTTCTAGCCTTTGTATTGGTACTGCCTGTTTCGTTATTTTTAAAAGATCTTTCCTTTCATGATCACACATTGCAAACTTGTCTTCAAGTTTTGATCCTTAGTTTCTTTTAAGGTGTTTTGCTAGCTTTCGATGGAGTTTTCAATTTCCTGGTAGTCTCTTTGAATTTGCTTCATGTATTCTGTATTTTCTTTATATTCTTTATCGAATGTTTCTCTCCTTTTTTTGTGTTCCTCCCTTCTTCTGTCTGTATCTTCCTGAGAGATGCTTCCTGAGAGCATTTCTTTTATTACTCTACTCATATCCTGCTTTACCTGATTTAATATTTCAGTTTTGAGCTTGTCTACAAGGTCCTGAAGATATCTTTTAATGTCCATTGAAGCCATGCTTGCTGTTGCGTGTTTGCTGCCCTCAGTCACCCTTGTTTTCCCTCTCCTGGATCAGGGCTCTCAGGGTTCTGGGCTAGGGGCCTCTTCCTGCCTCTCTCTCCTGTCATGATCCTAGCTTCCTCCACACAGGTTACAGTGCAGGTCCCAGCCCCTTCCCCGTTGGCCAGGTTTCCTCTGAAGCATGCTGGCAAGGGACCTCCGCCCTCTCCTGACTGCTCTTATCACTGAGGTGCAAGCAGCAGCTGCCTATGCCTGCCCCTCCCCACCGGGCCAACCAAACTGCAGAGGCCTTCCCCCAGTTAGTGCTTGCTAGGTGCAGGGAATCGATTTTGGACAGCTCAATGGGTCCTGGCCAGGGGCGCAACCCAGTCCAAGCAAATCCCATGAATCTGCTTTGGGGAGGGAGGAACCAACTGAAGTCACTGTTGCTCCCAGTTCAGGCTCCTCCTGCCAGATTCCAACATGTCACCCATTTGATCGCGCCCTTCCTGTGGGGCGGGGGGTGTCCCAATCCCAGCACTGACCATGGATTAATGAAGGTCCCTTTGCTGGCTCCACTCTCCGTTTGGCTCACCAGTTCCCAACTTCAGCGCTGCTGTGCTTCCTGTAAGTGGCGGTGGGAACGAGTTTGGGTGGCTCTGCTGGCCATGGCAGATTCAGGCTGGTGCAAATTCAGGCCAATGCAAACTTGGGTCGCAGTGAAAACACTGTGTCCCATAATTCTTAGCTGTTCCAGTTGTAGTCCCAACATATTTGATGAGTTTTTTTATGTTTTAATTTCTTCCTGTGTCAGGAGGATCCATCTCCCTCTGTCTGGGTCTCTCCAGGATGTTTTATTCTGGCATATGAGTTGTTTCTCCCGGGAGGCTCTGTATTTTGTTGCTTACTGACTGGCCATCTTGTCTTCTTTCCCCACTATGGTGTTCTTTGTTGTATTACTTCTCAAACTACCTAAAGCAGTAGAGGCAAAGGGAGCACACAGAGCTCTTTGTCAGCATGTGAGTCAAGTACCCCAGCCAAGGTTTGATAAATTATCTGCATGAATAGAACAGCAAAGATCACAGTCATTGTCCAGAAGCATGCCAAATACAAACTTTTACCTTTCAGTAAAATACTGTATATTTGAAAGTTCTCTTACTGTGTTTTTTTAAGACAAAAAATGTTAATGTATGAATTATTTTTTCTAAACTAAAACTAAAGTATTCGGGTTTGTTGCAGTATTGCCCCTCTGCCATAAAGAAATGGCTTTGTGGTTGCAGTTTTTGCACTTGGTCTCTAAAAGGTCTGCCTTCACTGACCTAGAGGATAAAAATCCCAGGAGGCAGGGACATACAGATTACCAATCCTTTGCCCTGAAAAGCCTGAGCTAGTAAATCTGCACAGTTCCATCTCAGGGAATTTTTATCTATAGAAAAGTTTGAGAAATACTGTTTCAAGAAATAACTAGATTGTGGAAAAGCAACTTTTATATTTCTTATAATCTTCTATTGAGAATTGTATGTTATGAGGAATTGTGGCAGATCACATGGAAGAAGCTAATAATTCCAGGCACCCTTTCTTACCTCCCGGTCTCAGAATGAGGCTGTAGACCTCATTATGTAGGCCTAACACTAAGACATACATTCCAACCTGAATTTTTAATGATTTAGCTCAAATACTTGGAATATATCAATTTATGACAGCTCTTTATAGTTCAGTATATAAGATTCATATTACCATCTTTCATATTGGTCAACTTTCCTGTCACTGGGACAAACTGCCTGACACACACATTTAAAGGGAAGAAATGGTTTATTTTTTGCATCATGGTTTCAGTCCATTATCAACAGGCCTCACCTAAAAACATCATGATGCAAGAATGTGGGGGAGCATAGCTGCTCACTTTCGGGCAGCCAGAAGCAGAGCCCAGGGGAAGAGTATGTTGAGAGAAAATACTCCAAAGGCAGGTGCCAGTGAGCCACCTCCAACTGGGCCCTACCTTTTAACCACACATCCAGCTGTAAATACCAGTGCAATAATCCACAGATAAGGACCACACCAAGGATAGAATCCAGTGACTTCCCAGGGAGTCTCTTAATCCAGTCAAGTTGACAGTTAAGATTAACTGGCACATTTTAGAATTTTGTTCCTGTAATTATGACTCTTGTCATAATGTTGCAGCCCTGCTATGGAAGTTATAAGCATAAGTATACTGGATAAAAACTATGACTGAATTTTTTTTATCAATGGCCAAGATTATTTATTATGCTAAAAATGAAGAATGGAAGGTTTCTCTACCCAGCCTTCTAAACACACCAGAAGAATGATACAGTGAGTCAGGTAGGTCTTTTGTAAGCTTTTTATAGATTTGAATCTTGCTCTTTGCTACTCAGGAGTCATAGAAACCGTGTCCCTTTTGCCAAACTGGAATAGCCAAAAACAATTACATTGATGAAACTTAAATCTTCCTGTGACCAAGTATTCCAGGACCAATTAAAAAGGACCTGTATTTGGAATATCGCTATTTTGGAACCTTTGAGCTATTGATCTTGTTATAAAATATAATTTAGAACTAACTTTGAAACCCTTAATAGTGGGAGAAAATCTCTTTTAACTACAAAAAAAAATTATCATTTGTTATCTGCACAATTAGGAAGCAATAGAGTACAGTAGAGGCTCTGCCATATAAATAATCTTGGTTTCCTAGAGCTTTTTAGCTTATTGCAGAGTGTTTTATCACATGCCTTTCTTCCCACTCCCATCTTTATAATTGTGTGTATATAAATGTTTGAAATCCAAACAAGAAATGGCTCTGAAGTCTGAAAAGCCAGGACTTTAAAATCTATCTTCATCTAGTCACTTAAGGAAGAAATAGAACTCTGCAGGATATTTCCCCTCTTTTTTCAAAGGGTTTAATAAAAGAATAAGTGTCATTGGCAATGATTGAAAAAAATGAAAGTTTTTAGATCAACTACTCCTTCAGTGTGTGTGCAGTGTGACAAAGTTGATAGATGGCATGTTTCTCCTAGAATAAAACCCAGTGGCTGCTGATCAGTTCATGGTGTGTAGAATTACCTGAATTCATGCACATATTCCACTTTTCCCTCACTGAGATGTTCTAGGGAGAGATTCTATGGCAAAGAAGACAAATCTTTCCACCTGCTAATGAATGAACATTTAATTCTGTAGTTCAATTTTAAGTACTTCATGTACAAGGGCCAGGTATTATATTTTTTGGTATCCATATCAGCTGTACTTATTTAATTTCCTGAAAAAATGGAAAATCATATTTAATATCTTTCTGGTTAGAAAAAAGTGGGCCAGACTTTGGCATGATTAAGTCTACCTAACTAGATTCAGGTCCAGGCTTTGTTAGTAACCAGATAGGTGATGCTGTATCAAGAAGTCACCTCTTCCTGTTTTTGTGCCTTTTACTGGAAATGGGGACTTAAATTAGAAGGTGGTTGCTAAGATCCCTTTTTCCCCTGGGTTCAACATTTGATTTTGCTCTCAGTGAAATCAGAACCAACCCTTGTCCACAACTACAATTTGACTAGTTTGTTACTTCCCCTCTGCCACTTCACTTTAGGGATCATTTTTCTTCTTTCATGGCGTAACTACATGCGCCAGGACCCATGTTCTCAAGTATAAACTATCCAAAGTTGATCATTAGAGGTTTATTTACATTGCAGTATAAATCATTGGAAAAACAGATCTAAGCGTTGGTTCTTCTGAGGGATTTTTATTTTACCATGAATATAAGAGTCAGACTAAAAGCATGAATCTCAAAGAAGAGAAAAGATTGGGCAAGAAAACAAAAGAGGGCATTTTATGTAGGCTTTGGTGACACAAGCCCAATCTGTTGTCCCATGGTCATTACTAACATTAGCTCTTCTACTTTCAAAAGTATCCTTACTTGGATGATGAATCTGATCACCCAGTAGATAGAAGAAACTTCCCTGGTGCCCCTAAGGTACAAAATAGAAGGAAGGGAACAATCTACCTTTATCTGGTACTTTCTCTAAGCCAGATTCCAACTAGCACTATGTACATGTTATGTTATTAGATGTATAGAAACAAATATATCTTATCTAACCATTAAACCACATATACATAGTTCAGAAACTAGTAAACTAGACCAAAGTCACTCCTCAGGAAGTGGACTAAAGAGTGTTGCCTGGACTCCCTTTGACCACTAGTAGCCCAAATTGAAAAGGTTCATGGAACGTGAAAGTCTAAAAGATTATCATGCTATATGTCAAGCATATAAGGCCCTAAGCCTTAGCGGGGGTCATGGTAATGTAGCACTTCAGTACCCTTTGCGGGGACAAAGGAAGCCTAAGACATGACCACTGAGCTGAGCATTAGAGTAGCGTGAAAATGAAGCCATGAAGCTCTCAAAATACAGTCAAGCTCGAGGGAACCTGTTTGTCCAGGAGGTACCCAACATATCTGGAGATAATGCCCCAATCTTCCACCTGACATACTCTTTTTTCCTTCTGATCCTAGGCATTTAGAATACCACGTCTTAATGTGAAGCTCAATGTTACTGCTTCTTTTCTTCCTCTGTTTTTGCTGAATTAAAGGGAAGTGATTAAAAGTCCTTTTGTAGTAATGAAACCTGGGTGTACTCATTAGATAGCAACAGATTTGATTTCAGCTATTTTAGGGAACTTCTGCCTCTCAAAGGCATACCATTGCACAAATGGGGAAATTTTTGTTATACTCTGAATAGGAAAGTCAATCAAAAGGATTCTGTTAAAATTGATTGACTGTTTAGAGGCCATGTAAATAGATGTTCAGAGTATTCAAATGCCATGCAAATGGCTGATCTCTGCTAGTTCAAATAATTACTTCAGAAAGCAAGACAACAAAATCAATGCTCAGCCCCATTAAAGCACTCATGGTCATCCAGTAGGAAAGATGCTCTCTTGCCCTCCCTTCCAGCCAGAAACTGAGTGGCGGGTAGGGGACAGCTTAGTGTGTAGCATGCCTGTCACTGCTCGCATGCTGCTGCCTCAATTTTATTTGTTATAAAATTGGCACACACAGCACCCTGTCCCTTGCTGCCTTAAAAGGAACCTGGATAAAGTCCATTCAGGCTTAGGACTTTACAGAGAAACAAGATAAATTTGAGGTAGATTGTTACCTACCTTCTGACATGTATTAAACAGTTTTGTGTGTATGCCAGGAGTTGTTATGCATTCTCATAAATTATCTTTTAATTAAGTTTATGATATCACTATTACTACTAAGTCCCATATTATAAGTAAGAATCAGGCTCACAGAGGTTAAGTCATTTGTCAAACAACTGGTTAGTCTGAGATGCTAATAAGAGATGACTGACTCTGGATTCACTACAAAACATTATATGAAAAACTCAGGAGAGATACTCTGGTTTCTCTTCAGATCATATAAATCTTTCACCTTTCACTAAAGAAAAACCCAGGAGAAAAATATCTGGTATCACTTTGAAAACTGTCCTCATCTTTGCCATGAGACTATAGGAACCAACATGCATTTGGCTCTAAAGTAAATTTCTTACATGATTTCCATTATTCCAGACAATATGTAAAAATACCTTCCTCCCTGATCTACATGCACATGAAATGTGGGTTAGGTATTTTTGGAGTGCAATAGAGGCAGTATGATTTGGCTTTCCATTTCATTTTGTAGAGACCAGAGTCAGAGTGAAGATGTAAATAACAACTTTCTTATTCCAATTCCAGAAGAAATGTTTTTATTCTACTCTACATTGCAAATGGCCCTTTGAGAGTTGAGAGGTACCTACCACAGATCAATAAAAAGTTAAAATACCACAGATAAGTGCTAAGATAGAGGACTAAACTATGATTTATCTAAGCTAACTATAGGGAGCCTGAATTATTAGTCTAATAAGTATATGTTGGTACACTATGTAAACGGAACAATGAAGTTGGGACTTAAGGAATTGGCTTGTCCTAGAAGCATCTAATAGCCTAATGTGCTGACATTGAGAATCATAGGAAAATAGGAGTTTAACCTACTCTCGTTGCATCTGGATTTCTAATTATAATGCCATCCTATCCTCAGGAGAATTTGTACTATGAAATAAACTTATATCACAAGCTTCCTTCTAATGAGATCCTTTAATACTATGAAAACTAAATCCCTTTTAATTGGATTCAAGGCAGAATTACCTTATACTACATTTAACCCTGTGATGCCCTCTTTGATACATGTGATGGTGTCCTGACTTAATATGTTTTGCAGAAAGACCGTGGTTGTCTTCCCCACTGACTCTGTCTCTACCTCATCAAGAAGACTTCTGAGAGATGGCCAGCTATTGGGCCAGTCCCACTGACTTCTAGCTGGTTTGTCATGTTCATCCTGAAGTTCTAAAGAAAAATATAGTTCTTCTTATTTCCCTAGAATTAGTATCTAAAAAAGTAGAAAATGCAATAAAATCCTCTCTTTGCCTACTTTATTTCATTCCAAAGTTCACACAGACCTTTTTGAAACAAAGGGCGACTACTGTTTTTCTTCCCAGGGTCCCCTGTGTCACCTTCATAAGTGCGCACTTCACCCTTAAACTTAACCCTCTGATGCTTAGCAGAGAAGGAGAATTCTGGAAATAGCTAAACTGAGTGGTAAGAAAAGAATAAAATTAAAATTGTTTTGTTCTTTATAAAACTTTATTTCAGCATGATTATGCTTATGGAAATATACTCATTGGTTAGCAGAATGCAGTTTAACTTATCTTACACAGTTTCACCCAAAAACTTGGCACATAGTTTAACACATTCATGACAGTCATACATTCATGACCGTCCCATCAGGTGACTTGTACCACTTGATGGGACTGTGCCATGCTACCCAATGGGACAGTCAGGCATGACCACCAGTGGTTTAAACTGGTAAGAACATGTTAATATTTTTTAAAGTATTTACAATATGGTTTATTTTTATCTGTTACAAATGCATAAAAGATCCTTCATCAGTTGTTGCTATAAAGAGGGCAACAAGAACCTTGAGAAAATACCTTTGGTTTCATGTATTTCTCTAGCTATTAGACAGTTGAAATGGTTTAACATAAGTAACTTACTTCAGAAAAGCAAAAAAGAAAAAAGATTCCTGTAATTGTTCCTCGATTTCTTCTCTCTGTCATGCCTTAGTTGAAATGTGTATAGTGATGGATTAGGAAGAGTTGCAGTATCCTCAGTTTCTTTTCTAAGAGACTTGAAAACCAAGTAGATCTAATCTAAGTTTAAAAAACAACAAACAAACAAAGCCACTCTGGTTTTCTTGTTTCTGCCTGGATTTTGTGGCAGTTGTCAGAAGTGTGGTCACTGCTTGACAGGTGGAGAACCTGAGGGAAGGTATGGAGTTGCTATGGAGCCTGATGCTTCCCTGGCTGAGAGGTTGGCTCAGATGTGCTGTCTAGGCTTAAGACTACTGGGGAGCAAGTCAGGATTGTCAAAGTAGCATTGGATCACTGCCTCAGACAGCCAGAGAAAGAAATGTAGATCCTGCCTTGTCACTGAAAGTTCCCCACGAGATTCCCTTAGCATGGCATTTGGTAATTCAAATGGTGGTGTCCACCTAATTCAATCCTGAAAGCAGAATGGCATCAGTGTTTCTCTGCTTCCTAGATAGTGGCCAGATGGTAATACTTTTTACATCAGGGTACCAATTATGTCAGACTCTATAAAACTCAGCTAATTGGATACAATTTCATTAAAAGTTGATTTCTACAAAAAAGGCATTCATATTGGGCAAAGTTCTACTTCTAGAAAAAAAAAGATTTAGGTTTACTGTTGAAGAGACATTTAAAATGAGATTTAGGTTTAAACAGACATTTAGGTGACATAAAAGGAATCTGAAGTAGTTCTGGGGGGTCTTTCACAGTAAAACAGTCTATGTCCAAGTCTCCATATATGAGGCACTGACTTGGAAGGTGTCAGTCTGCTAGTAATTATTGGGATGGTTTTACCTTTGCCCTTATCTGCTTGTATGACTGGGGCAGTCTGTAAAATGGAAAGGCATAGTGTGTTAGGCTGGTAGAGCTAGCTTGTGAAATTCTATGATTCTATGTAAGGAACATAGAAACCCTGAAAAAGCAGTAGCATTTTGACTTCTATTTCCTTATTCTGTTTGTGGTTTAAGTAGTAAGAGGTAAAGGACAGCAAAAAAAAAAAGTCTCATTTTGTTGCAAGTTCTTCCTTTAGCTAACTAGTTTTGCTTTAGTTGACATTCTTTTCAAACCTTTCAGGTAGGTACCAGAGTAAAGAAGTCATAAGCAGAAATACCCAAGTATGCTCACAGACTAAATTTTTAATGGATCTTGTAAAATTAACAGTATCACATTTTAATTCATATCTTGCACCCCTTAAGAGCAAGCAGTATGTTCAGGACAAAGCAGAAGGAATTAACACCTTAGGGACACCAGGCCTCAAAGGCCAAAAGTCAATAAAAGTGCATCTCATGTGACTTTAACTGACAGAGCCAGGTCTTCTGGGCGGGAAGACTTTTGGCTGAGGAAAGGGTTACATCTGTGACTCTCCAGGATATCACATGGCCTCCAGAAACATCTTTGTACTTTCTAAGAATGACATTTTGTCCTTGTCTTTTGCCTTAAAAGAGTCTCGGATGTAGCTACGTTCTAGACGTCCTTTCTCTTTTTTAAAAGTTTTCCTTAAAATTTGATTCAGGGGTTTTTATTGGTGTTTTTGTACCTTCCCATGCTTTGTAGAAACTGAAAGTAGGGGATCTTGCCAGGGGGTAAACCCAGTGATTAATAATTGAAACTGTCAATGTAGGAGATTCACTGGAACACAAAATGCACCACTCAGATCAGCAACTTTTGGACTCTAAAAACAGTATTAAATTCTCCACATAGTGGCTAGGATTGAGAGAGAAAATAAGAGTATAAGGGAAATGGCGTATGAGGAATGTGTCCTCTTTTGACTTACACTGGCTTGCATGCTCCTGACTTGACAAGAAACCAGGATCCCAATTGTAATTCCACTGGTGTAAATCAGACACCTGATTTGCTTGCAAATGTGGTCACATAAGAGCTTCATTCACCAAAAGGAAGAAACTATAGCAAGTTCACTAATTTAGTCTTCCAGGGCCTTAGTCTCGATCTATCAGCCCCTTAGAATTCAAAGGCAGACTGTAAAGAAATTTTCATTTCACAACATGATGACTTTGTTGATGTTGTGAATATTGAATATATCTTGAATTGAGTTTTATGCCAAGATTATTGTTTTGTTTTGTTTTGCTTTTTAATTCAGGCACAACGGTCAGTCATCAAATTGTCATGCTGTGGCTGTTTTCAAACAATTATTTGCTTATACTGAGAAAACAAAGTAGATTTCATGTTTGAGATATCAGATGGCCTTAAGACCTGGATAAGGCTCTCTGCATTCAGTTGACCATCTCATACACAATGTAATAAGCTCCAAAACTGAAATTCTTTTACCACCTTAGCCACAGAATTATACAAAGTCATTTTTTACCTTCTGTTCCCATCCCTTAAGTTTTATGTTTGTTTTTTTTAATATTCTACAATTTTCTATGTTTGCAGTTTTGCTGATCAGAAAAAGAATTAACAATTAGGTCTCAAACATTCTAAATAGGCACTTTTTCCACTTAAGGGAACACTTTATGAGACTTTATCCTCAGCACAGGCTGGGCTGTAACAAGACCGTGAGGCATTTTTCATTTATCACTGCCTTACATGGGGTCAGATGCTGCAGTTAAGAGCGTGCATTGTTAGTATGTGATCTGAAATTCCTGCCTTGCAACTGATGAGCGACTATTTCAGTAATTGAAAACTATTCCACTCAGTGCCCTCTTGTCTTTCTACTTTGATTCTTTAAAAACAACAAACATTTAACAAAAACTGCCTTTTGAATCTCCAGAGCATCAAATCTTGGTTGTTTTCCCCCAATTTAGTAAGATTTAAAAACTGCAGTGGAAGTTTCTTTAATGACTATGGCATCATTTTTCATAAGAGTAGAATTAATTTTAAAATCTGATCTGTAGTATCCTTCTCTAGAGTTATATCTATACTACTCTCTGCAGTGAAAAGAATGTAAATAAATTGTTGTGTGAATCAGGACAAGTCACACAATAAACTGGTTATCTCTATACAAGCAATAAATTTTTCCCCCTGTATTATTAGCAGGCGTTTCCAAGTTTAAGATTTTTCAGGAAAAACAACTGTAGTTTGAAAAGATTTGTGATAATCCAGATAGTTTATTTGAAGATAAACCTACTTGGTCACTTTAAAATTATTCTTTCAATAAATTTGAGTGTTTTCTTTATGATCAAAGGAGTGGGTGTGCGTGTGTGTGTGTGTCCTATTGACCTGTGTTATTGGGGGCTTTATCTTTAGAAATAGCAAAAACCTTTAAGATTGACCCAAGTTATCCAGCAATTAAGCTAGCAAAATACCTGAAGGATCTCTTTTTTGACAGCAGAAACTATAAGTGAAAAGACAGGGTTATACACCAACTACTCTGTTTGGAGTGTGTAGCACTCAGCCTTTCTGGGAATTGCCACTTTGAGCTTCTGATACATGATAGTATAATCATATCTCACAATTATACTGATTATAGGTTGCTTTACCAGCTGAACATGTGCAACTGTGTTGGCTGAACTTACCCATTTCTAGGAATTCGGGCAGTAGAAGGCTCCAGAAGCCCCTGATGGGACTCTGAGGAGGTAGAAAAAAAGGATGACCCAGAGAAAGTTGGAAATAGGTAGCTTTTCTGTGTCTGTTCTTCCTTCAGTGCCCAGAGCATCTTGCTATTTCCTGACTGCCCAAAGAAGCTCACTGTAAAGCCTCATCCAGGCCTACTTACCAGTGTGCAAGGATCTTTCTCCCATCCTTTGTCCTACATTCCTTCCCTAGAGACTCTTCTAGATTTTCAAAGTTCAACAGTAGAATTAATTCACAGTACAATGTTAGTGACCTATAAGATTGAATGCATTGCCCCGCTAAGGTAATGTGCAGTCATCAGAATCTTTCAGTGATCAACAAAGGGATTCATCAGTGGAAATGTTAGGCTCTATGTGTACCTGAGACTGATACAGGATTCTGGAATCTCCTGTCAAGTTTCACCAGTGTGCTTATTCCACCTGTAAGTTTTAAAAGTCCTGGTGAGGAGTAATGTGGGGGAGGTTCATAAATAGATAGGAGGAGTGATTAAGTTTTTTGTTTGTTTCAACTTCCAAGGCTTTTACTAACCCAGTGGATTGTTAAAACTATTGCAGCATGAATGTCAAAAGGTAACCTGGGTATGGGACATCACATTTGTCTTTTCTAACTTGGCTGCTGTTCCTGGCAGAAACTCCTAAATGAGTGGATAAGGGTGGCACAAATTGTAAAGTGTAAGCGCTTATTAGTGTCAAATGAACAAACGAGGAAAATGTGGAGCAGCAAAAATTACCAGCGCTATGCAGAAATAGGAGGTCTGAGACTTGCTGAAACACCTGACTCATCAAGCTGCATCAGTCTCTGCTGACCCTACAGTCCCCTGGTCAGTCACCTTTTTTTTTTTTTTTTTTTAACATGGAACAAACCTCTTTTCTCTGTACTGTGTGGACAGCAGTGAAAACGTGGGCTCCTGACATGAACACAGACATGAGGGATGTGTTACAGCCATTGACCACTGAAAAGCATCTGGGTATTGTAGATGTTTAACCACCCACCTCACACTGATGTTGAAACAGAACTTGCAGAAGGAGGGAATCATGTCCCCTGCATCCGAAGACTGAGCCATCTGGTGTTGCACCTGACCTGGAAATGAATCCAGTATAGTTCAGTCCTAAGTTACAGCTGGTGTGGGGAAATCTAAGAGACAGGTGGTTCCCATAACAGCTGTACTTTCAGTTAGGACCAGCAAGAAAGAAAATTTCATGCTTGTTGAGCCTTTATGGTTTTTCTAGGAGCTATAGTTGCCCCCTGGCCTTTTGCCTTGTTACCATACAAGAGCAAATAAGGATATTCCTCCCTTCTCTGCTGTGTTATTCTCTGCAGGTCAACGAATCTGTTTTTAAGTGTATATTTTAATGATAGGTGGATTGTTAATCATTATTAGTACATGTTAGTAGTACATAATGGGGCTGGGATTTAGCTCAGCAGCATAAGCGCCTGCCTTGCAAGCATGCGGTCATGAGTTCAATCCCCAGTACCGATTACAAAAAAAAAAAAAAAAAAGTAGTACATAATGGTGACATTCATCTTAGGGAGTTGACGCATGTACATAACACAACTCTTTTTTCTTCCTTTTCCCTCTTGCACATGATCTATTTTCCTCTTTCCTATTTTATTTGTTCTATAATTTATTTATATTTTAGGTTCTCATATATGAGAAATCATGCAATATAGGTCAAAAAAAAAAAAGAAACTATGACTGTTTTCTGGGACAGTATTCATAGAACCACCAATCTTTCAGATACAGCCTGATTCTGGAAATGTACTCATCAGAGTCCCATTAGGGGCAAAATACTAACTGCTGCTTCTAAAGTGACGCTTTAAATTTGGAGGCCTGTATTTTCTCTACTAATTTTAAGATAACCTACCCAAACACTATTTTAATTAAGTGAATTATTATGCATGCCAAATGCAAGATAAGTCATTTTTAGCCATATAAGTTTTTAAAAGTTTTTAAATTTTAAAGTTTGTTCTGAATGAAACACTATGGTGAAACATCCACATAGGTTCTTTTAGGTGGGGTGAAAGATTTTAGACTAGGTTATTATTAATTCATTAAAAGTAATGCAATTGGGGCTAACTTAATGTACAGAGAATGTGAAAAGCTGCAAATAGGAGCAAAAATGTAGCTTGGGCTCTGCTCCCCAAGCTGTGAACTGTGGCAAGAGGCTGTGCCCACTTAAGGTAGGACACTTTTTTTTAATTCACACAAAGGTTTCAAGTTTACTTGCCAAGCACAGTACTAATGGAGCTGACCTGTTGTTTGGGAGCCAATGAGCAAACAGTGAAGGAAGCCTATCACTCATGTTACCCAGGATATTCTCTTGTGTGCTACATTAAAACTAGAGATTATCTTGGTATGCTGGTGTTTTGTTTTGTTTTGTTTTCTGTTTCCAAGAATCAAACTCAGGACCTTGGGCTTGCCAGACACAGGCACTATGCCACTGAACTATATCCCAGCCCAGTACACTTTTAAAGACTCTCTGTTTAAATGGATATATAGTGATAGGATTATGAGCTGTATGTTATTTGAAAAGGAAATGCAGTGATCAGTCTCTGATTTCACTGCCACATTTCCACAGTCAGAGTGAATCTTGGGTGAAATCAGAAAGAGATAGAGACAGGGTATTCCCATCGCTCCTTTCCTTTCCCCTTCTCTCCTACTTGTCCATAACTGCTCAGATACTAGCTTCAAACTTACCTTTCCTCAAATAAATAAATAATCATACCAAAACCCACCAATAAAAAAAAAACTCTTCTATAAAGAAAGCAATTTGAGTAGTCAACTTCACACTAAGATGTGAATAGCTAAAAACAATTAAATGTCTCTTTCCCCAGTGGTACCATTTTGATTCTTAAGTAGCACAAGGACCATTGGTCCTCATGGGCTCTTAGGTAGTGAGAAACAGCAGGGATTTAGTTTGGGTGACCAAGATAGGAGAGCTTCCTTTACTCCTCTGTAGGTCAGTCAAAGCTCTTTAAATTGCCCCAACAACTCAAGCACACAGTTCCCTCAGTTTACGTCATCATGATTTGTTGTTGTTTTTGTCTTCTCATTGTATTTAGCTTCTCATTTTCAATCTCCTTTCATTTTTCTGTTCTTTTAGGCCAAGCTGTATTTTTCATTCTTGACCCTAAATTTTTTCATTCTTATTTATTTATTTATTTATTCTTTTTCTCTTTTTGGAGACAAGGTCTTGCTATATAGTTCAGGCTGGCCTTGAACTCACTATGCAGTGCAGGGTGAGCTCAAGCTCACAGCGATTCTCCTGCCTCAGCCTTCCAAGTGCTGGGATTACAGGTTTGTGCTATCACACACAGCAGTTTTTGCATTCTTGACTCAGCATGTTTTTAATTGCTGAGCTTTATTCTTCCTTAATTGCCTTCTTTCTAGTGAAGAGAACAGTGTTCATTACTTTTTAAAAGATGCACCCCTCAAAGGTCACCTTAGTGAAAGGGTCAGATTTCATTTTTCGAAGCTTTGATTATTAAATGAAGTTGAAATTCAGGATTTCTTAATTACATTCTTATCTGGAAGCAACCATATCAGCTTAGAAGAATGAAAGAACATACTGTTAGTGTTTGCTAGAAGCATTTAGAAGGCTTTTCCTGTTTTTCTTTCTGGGCTAAGTCTAGTGATGCATGTTTTATAATTTTCCTGTCAAAAAATTATTATGGGTTACTAGAAATTGGAAATTTCTTGCTTAAAATTATTCCTTGATTATAAGTAATTCTTACAGCTTTTCTGAGACTTTCATTGTGCCAATTAAGCTCAAATAACTAGTTGCTCAATTCAGTAAAAGATCTCCTGTCTTCAAGCAACATGGTCAAATGGACTTTTGTCAAAGTCAAAATAGCTGAAGTAAAGATCGCGTAAAAATGGTCAGTCTCTATCTGTGATTCTTCAGAAACTTCATAATTTTCATTTCCGTCCATCATTCAGATGATACCTTTGAAGGGTTTCTGATCCTTGGACAGTGCCAAGAAACTAGGGTCAGACTCTGCTTTGTCCAAAAGGTGAAGATTTTGAATATTTTAATCTTGGTAGACTCTGACTAAACCAAGTATAAGGCAAAAGGCTCTATACATTTATTTTTTTTTTCCAAATGAGGTGGGAGCATCTTAAATGTCTTTTAAAATGCTATATAAATGGTATCATGCTTGATATTACCCTGTCCCACTGAATGAATTTTATATGTTGAGAAATCAGAATGCCAGGGTGTGATTAAATCTATGATGGCTTGTAATGCCCACTCCCTGCCTGCAACTGTGTTATTTTGTTCTGCTTTTTGTCATATTTGCAGAATTCCTTAAGTAAAGTCAATACTGATGACAAAGTGCTACCCATTTCTATCAGGCTGTTTTCTGTGCTTGTAGTATGAGTGCCTCTCTAAACTTGTCCCATCCCTCTCTGGCTCCATGTGTTAGGATCCTGTACAAAGCAGAGTTGAAGTATATACAAGTTTGCTGAGTGCCTCACTCCATTTTTTCCTCATCCCCAACTTAGCAAGCTCAAAGGCAGAATTTTTTAATTTAATTTTCTAAAGTTATTTACTTCGTTTTCCCAAGCCTGATAGTGTATGCTGATTAAAATATTGTTAACCAGTGTCTTTGTAAGTTGAAGAGACAACCATCCTCAAGACACAGAAGGAATGGTCTAAGGTTTCAACATCATCTTTGGAGGAAGAAGTTGGTTGGAAAGAGGGTATCTGCTTTCCTACTCTGCAGGGGCTTTGGCTCTTGGAGATGAGAAATCCAAAAGTGTGCCCTAGCCATACTTACTACACAGGCCAGAGTTGTTTAGTCACATACTCATCAGATTTTAACTTAATTTTTAACCTGGTTAAACACAGCCTTTTATTGTAGCAAACAAGCAATGAGTTGTCATTTGTATAGAAGTTTGCATTATGTACTATGTTGCAGATAAAAAAGCGTATCCTAGCTTTTAGGAAACTTATAATCCAGTTATCTAAACCTTTAAGGTTAGAAAGTACTTTCAAAGTGTGATATTCTAGAGATATCCTTTAAGAGAATTAGTTACTATAAGTTTATGGTATTGTTGTTATGATTAAGTACTTCTCTTCATGTAGTTGCTATGTGACAAGGCTCATTAACACTTCACCCTCACACCACCACCTCCCACTCTCACTCTTGAATTAGCTGTATTCCACATGGTTGGTATACAAAGTTACGAACAGATATCCAGCCTGGGTAAAGCTAACAAATGTGATTTGGGATGAAAGGCACTGTGTAAAAGCTCGAAATGTTGTTATTACTGTTCTCATGCACTTTATTATTTTTAAATTGTGCATCCTTTTAAGTAAATTATTTGTTCGCCATAGTCTCCATTATATCTAAGCAAAGCATTCACAGAAATTTCTAAAATCTTTTCATTTCTCTCTGTAGGTTGTTGTTTCGTAACATTTTATACAAGAAAAGCTGCACTTGAAGCCCAGAATGCACTGCACAATATTAAAACTTTACCTGGGGTGAGTCGCTTTACTTTTGTACCAAAATCACTTTATTGCTTGAAAATGGTCCTTTCAACTGAAGGTTCTAGTTATAGGTTCTTAGTGCCAAAAATTACTTTGGGCTTTTGAGGGGTGTGCTGACCCCTCTGTTCCTTATAGCAGCCAAACCAGCTGGCCAGCCCATAAAGAAGTACTGGCATTAACACTGATGGGAAGAGCTCTCAAATAGCACATCCCCTGGTTAGAAAATCAGAGTGACCCCACTGAGTATAGTGACTGCCAAAGACTTTTGGGTGGGCTAAGATTTTAAAAGGAAACACACACACACACACACACACAAGTGAAGCAAATGGAAAAGGAAAAGCTTTTACTCACCAGGAGCGCCTTTTCAAATTTAGTCTTTAGATTTTCTTTTGAAAGAACAAAATGTACCCTGTACAGCCATAATATTAAGCCTCCTAATGATTTCTAAACAGTCAATGGTGGTTAACAAAGTCAATGTTTTAATGTCCAATTTGTGGCTTCATGTTGCTACAGAACAGAAAATACAAAGCTTACCATTTTCTTCCTAATAATATTCTATGATTAGTACAGTACACTGGAGATGAACTGATATTGCATACAGCACCTTTATCAGAATAAACTATTTTAAGGGATTTTGTGGCACTTTTACATATTGCATGCAAGTATAAATTTCCTTATGTTGCTTTTATGTTTGCCTAGATATCAGTGATGAGTTCATTCAGTATCGTAATGATATGCATTGTTTCTAATGAAGGAACTGGGTGTAAACAGTGCACTGACAGTGAATTTACTGAAGCTTGATTTAGTAAAAACAAGATAAAATAATAATGCCCACAATGTTTTCATGGTGCAGTTCTGTGTCAGCTATTTCTCTTTGTCCTCATGCACTAAAATATGTGTGTGCATATATATGCATACTAACATGGGCACACATACATATTTTATCCCTATACCCTCAGAAACCATTGAAAATTTTGTATTTATAGTTGAAAATGCTCCAAAGTATTTTCTGAATATTAAGCATTTTAATCACTCAATTAATAAATTGCAAACCTTGATCTTGTACCATGCCACTTTAGTTTTTCTCTTTTTATGAGAGCAAATAAAAAAGCAAGCAAGCAAGCAAGCATGTGGTACCAGAATGATCCCTCACTATTTAATTCTCCCTGAAACTTCCAAGGTGATTTTTAGTAAGGCTGCTTTTATTAAGTGTAAGTGCTTTGCTTAGTGACTTAAAAAAAAAAAGTAGTAGTAATACAGCTTCCTCCTCCATGTAAATGGAATTTTTCTAATGTAATCTTATAAGATTGCAGTGTTAGGTCACATTGTTGAATGAAGCAATTGTGGCAAATATTTACTGGCCCAGCCAAGAACTGAAAGCAATAATTCTTATTTTTCAGGCTCCTAATTAAATGCAAAGACCACTTTATATTCCTTCTCTTAAAAATAAATACTTTGCAGTGACTAGTACACAAAATTCCTCCTACATGTGTTAAAAAGTTACTAGAGATGAAGCATTATTTAACATTTAAGGTATAATATCGTTTGATGCCATATAGCATCATATTTTAACTAAATGCAAAGCTTGGTTAATTTTTTATTTATTTTGTTTTAAAGAGAAAAGAAAAATTTCAAAACAACAATTAGGGAATAATAATGTTATATACATTGTATATTGTTATCATCAAATCGGTTACAAGACATGTAATCTTGCATTTAATCTTCTAAACAATACTAGCACAAACCTTTCTCTTCAATGAGCTCAGAGAAATAAATAGTATAACTATCTTTTATGTTTATAGTTTCTTTCGGTTTCTCATACTAGTAAGACAATATGATGTTTATACATGTGTGTCTGATTTATTTGACCTATGAGCATGGTCTCAAGTTGTATCCATTTACCTATAAAAGTCTCCAGTTTATCCTTCTCTATGGCTGAGTAGTACTCCATTGTATAAGAATACCACATCTTTTTTATTCATTCCTCAGTTGATGGGCATTTAGGTTGTTTCCAAGGTCTAGTGATTACAAATTGTGCTGCAGTAAACATGGGTGCACATACATTGCTGTAATACTATGTTTTTAATTCTTTTGGGAAGATACTCAGAAAGGGAATAGCTGGGTCAAATAGAACCTCCAATCTTAGTGTTTTCAGGAATGTACACACTGATTTCCATAGTGATTGTACCAGTCTACACTCCTCAACAGTGGAAAATGGTTCCTTTTTCCCCACAGCCCTTCCAGCATTTGTTATTGGTTGATTTCTTAATAATAGCCTTTCTTTCCAGAATGAGGTAGAATCTAAATGTTTTAATTTGTATCTCTCAAATGACCAGTAATATGGAACATTTTTTCATATGCTTATTTGCTGTTTGTATTTCTTCATCTGAGAAGTGTGTATTTTTCTCAGCAGCCAATTTTTGTTTGGGTTTTTAAATTTGGGAAGACTGATTTTTTTTTGAGTTCTTTATATTTTCTTGATAGTAATCCTTTGTCTGAGAAACAGCTGGCAAACAAAGCTTGGTTAATTTTTGATGTATCCTATATATTAGAAGCACAGCCCCAGCATACCCTATTTCTGTGTTAAGATGATTTCTGGAAACACAGAGTTAATTTGACCAGGAAATATTGAAATACATAGGTTAATGAGTATGCTTCTGTCTGGGATATCTTATCCTGATCTTTTTATTGGCAAACAAATGACACTTTCCATATATATTTTTAATATTGTACTTTTTTCCTCTTCCTAAAACTTCTGCATAAGAAATTTAGAAGTGATGGCTTTGGAGACTCATTATTAAGGGCAATCATTTGGAAGTTGGAAAAAGATGATGGGCAGATTGTTTTTTGGTTTCTTTTTAACTAATTCAATTTCATGTGCCCAATTACTTGAAGTAGGCTAAACAAAAGTTTGAAAAGTCAGATCTAATTTGTATGGCTCATAGCTTTTACAATGTATGCACTTGCTCCATTTGCTATTTCAAATGGGATGGAGTTCCATATCTCGCATTTATGTGCAGCTTTATCTGATAAACACCATCCTTAACAGCTGCAAGAAAAGCATGAAAGTGGTTGCCTTTCAGCTGTGAGCCTTTGGTGGACAGGAAGAAATGGGACCAACATAAAAGATTAATGCATATTCTTGGGGAAAAAATATTACAGGGAGCCTTGCTGTTTGATTACAAGCCTTGGAATTCGTCAACATTTCCATAATTCTAAACCAATATACACCTGTTTTCCCACTGTGATGTGAAGGCATAACTTAATTTAACAGAACCCCTGCTGTGCTAAATCTCTCATTAAATACCAAGTGACTTCGGTAATTTAAAGTTGTAGCACTACTATTTTAACTGGTTGCCTTCATATTATGAAATTAATAAGAAATTAATGATGCACTTTGCCATATGCCTTCAATTTCCTTCTGAATAAAAATAAAAGGGATAAAGAAAAATGCATCACCAGCTGACACTTTAAAGCTTTTCTGGTTGTAATCATTTTCCTGCAGATAAAATCCATTAAAAAGGCACTTGCTGCCTTTTTTTTCTAAAGTGTCCAAAACTTTCCATTTATAACAAGATCAAATCGTGCTGATTTTTTTTCCAATGCACTTTTCTTTTACAGATGATGTTTTTGTACCTTATGGAACTTTTATCATGCAACCAAACTTGATTAATGTTTAGGAGTTTGCTTTTCCCTTTATGTGCTATCTCCCTATGTTGAGGTTAAACATAGACCATGGTTAGCACAGGAGAGGAAAACAAGTTGATAGGACTGATATATGCAGTTGAAAGTGTCTGCTCTTTGGTTTTGATTTACAAGTACACTTATTTTCCTTCTGTGTTTTAGAGACCTCTAACTGGGCCATTGGGGGAAGGGTGGTGGAATTAAGGTGAAGAACAGGGTCTTATTAAATAGTGCAAAGTGATTGGGGACACGTTTCTCTTACTTTGTATCTAAGACATTGGATCTTATATCTTCTGAAATGTTAGCATAAATCTTAGAAATACAGTACAAATAAAAGGAGCAAATTCAACATCTCCACGCAGAAAGCCAAGAATGAGAAGCTAAAACTCATTTCCTTGGTTTGATAAAGTTTTCCTCTAGAAAAGGTTTCTTTAATTAAATGTTAGGTACAGTGCCAATTAATTACTGATATTTCATGAAAATAATGAATCACAAATGATTATTGGGTGCATGCTCTAAGCCAGGCACTTAGCTAGGTGTTGGCATGAAATAGCTAGGATTCAGCCTGATGAGGCTCCTAGTTGGTCTCCTCATAAGGATGGACAGCAGGTAGGCAATTAGTACATTCTTACTTTACACTTTGTGCTTTTCTAGTTGTAACAGAGTACAAGTTTCATACACACACACACACACACACACACACCCTTACCCTTGAAATCCTGGTTAGTAATGCTCCCATAGGCTGAAGGGAATACAGCTGTCTACAAAGGCTGGGACCCTTGATGAGCCATTGGGTTTGGTGCAACATCATTAGATTACCTTTTTCCATAGCTGTGCCCTTTTGTGTTCTTGAACAAATTTTGGTTACCTCTGTTTTGATGGTGTAGCAAATTGTGCTTAAAAACAGTCTCCTTTATTAAGGGTTTCACATAGGCAAAACCAAGTGGTGGTAGTGTTCATTAGATATGTCATTGTCTCCTATTAGGTGTCCAAGAACAAAAGAAATGTTTATAAAGGCAATCTGGAAGATGTATTTGTTTTCATTGACCTAATTTAGTTCAATTAAAAAGTAAAATACAATAAGAGCCTTTGATTGAAGCACAAAAATAAAAAAGACATTTTCAATAATCAGATGTCAGGGCCAAATGTCTTTCTACCAGTGACAGCACCATGCCTTCTGCCATGTTTTTTCCCAAGGTCTTAACACATATTGTCTCTAGCAGTGAGGCTTTTTGATTGAAAATCTATGGCAATATCATTAGAGGATTCACTGTATAAATTAATTTAATTAAGGATGTAATAAAAGAGAGGAATACAGTTTTGAAAAAGCTCTTACATTTTAACAGCTAGAAGGAATCTGTGGAATCTAAATGTCTTCTAAAATATTAATTGCAAATTTCTTCTAGACATTTTCTCTGAATATGCTTCACCCTTTTCTTTTTAGAATCACTACAAGTTTTATTAAATGCAGTTTATATTGAAGAGTTATTGCCCTAAGAGAACATTTGTTTAGAGTAATCCATTTTACTGATGGCGTACTGAAAGGTGTTTTATAATAACACAAACAGTATGAGCAAGGACTACACGTAGATTTGAGATATAAAAGCAAATGAGTCTGATCCCATAGGAAGAAGCAGTAAATAAAATGGCCTCCTGGGACAAATGTGTCTACCCACATGAAGTAAACGGACCTTTTCCTGGCCTGCCCCAGAGGAGATACTTTACCTGTGTGGGTAGGCACCTTTTTCCCAAGGGGGCTTTAACTTAGCTCTCCATAGAAGTGTCCCCTTGTGCCCTTTAATAGTGGAATGCTGTGGTTTATACTTTTCAGCACAACAGATTGGCTGTCACTGGGGCCAAATTCTGTGCCCCTTGTAATATTTTGAGGTGTTCATTTTCTTTGAAACACCTCCCCTAACTATTGATACGTATTTAATGTCTGTGTTCTCAAAGCCATTATTATTTTATCACTATCATAATTATTACTGTTTCTGTCATAAATTCCCTCAGCTCTCATCTCCTCATACAGAAATTTCCTCCTAAAGCCATCTCTTTTGAATCAGAACTTAGGCCAACTTTGTTAAATATATTTTTCAAATTCCTTTCACTTAAAGTTATTATTAAAATGCAACCAAAACATCTGTATGAGGTTTGTTGAGACCTTGACATTTCATGTCATGTGTAATACAAAATAATCATTTATTTACTCAGCAAATAGCTATTAAATATATTGTCTGGCAGTATTCTGAATATTGAGGCATACAGGAGTAGCAGCCATACTCTTCATAACTGAATCACCAAAAAATAAAGTCTATTCCATACTTATATACAGTAAATGTTTAGTAAAAAGATAATTCCACCCAAAATATAAGATGAATGCAGTTTTAATAATATATATGTGTGTGTATAATGACCCAATTTGTTTCAAGTACACACATCTCTAATATATGTATATCCATACATCCATTTATATCCCCATAGATAAACATACTCATGTGTATACACATGTGAATATCAGTTTAGTCAAATAAATATATAAAGTAATAATTTAAAACGCCATTTTCTATTCGCCCTGCCAATATACTCTTAATCATTTTATTGAAGTCACCTTTCTTATTTCAGGCTTCATGAACTGTCACACTTCCTTAATATCATAATAAGCCTGTTTGAATTAAGATTGTAGCTGACTTACAGTGTTTGGGCAAGGGTACTTGAGAGCTACCATTTAATAATTCCATTAGCTCCTGTGTTCTCTCTTCTTAACAAAAGAATGGGGATTGAATAGGATACTACCTGTAAAGCTTTTTGAGCCCTGAAAGATATATAAGTTAAAGCATATCATTTCTCTTTGATAGGTTCTGTATGTATGAACTCTTACTAGGTAGTCACCCAAGATATAAGATGTGCCTGCTGTAGAATGTATAAACCAGGACATGCATTTGGTATACATGCTTCAGATTTACATCTGCAGAATTTGACCTTCACTGATATATTTGGCCTCATAGTATTCTAAAAGAAGCATTCTCCTTCTGTTCATATTGTTTTCAGAAATAAACAGAAATAAAAATTAAACAAAAAGAGCTTTGGTTTTTTTTTAACACAACTTTTTTAAAATTTTATTTAAAGAGGAAAAAAGCAAAACAGAAAAAGAGAAACAATACAGAATTTCAGAAAAAAATAGAAATTACTAGTTGATAAATTACTTATTGTCTTCTTAGACATAGTTGTTCAAGTTAAAGCATATAGAGTGGACATTCAAACAGTGAGGCTGCAAAGAAGTTCAATGATCCAATAACAACTTAGCAACATGGTTATCAATCCTACACACTTAAACATAAATGCAGTTATATCCTTTAGAGCACGTTCTGTTCCTTCTTTTACTTTTTTTTAAATTTTTTTTTATTTAAAGAGAAAAGCATGTAAAGGGTAAAGATAATACAGAATTTCAAAAACAAGATAAACAATAAGAAATCACTAGTTGATAAATTACATATTGTCCTCTTAGAAATAGTTGTTCAATTTACAAAATTAAAGCATACAAAGTAGATATTCAAACAATGATAGTATAAACAGCTATGCATGCATGAATCTATACATGTATTTCTATCCTTTCTGTATTAGAGGGAAAAACAAAACATAGCAAGACAAAACAAAACAAATTCCTATAAAACCATGAAACCAAAAAGTCATATAAAACCACAGTACAAGGTGATCTACAATGATTGCTGTGTTGTTTCTTATTATCTTCAATAGAATTGTCTATATCATCAGGCATAAATGAATATAGCAGTATAATTGAATATAGCAGTACATAACAATATTAGTAAAAATAAAACATTGTAGACAGTATAAAACTTCAAAGGCAGGTAATAATCAAACCAGAGTGGATAGTCTAGTGAATCTTGTCATCTTAAGTACAGTTGCCTATACTCTCAGACTTGATACTATCAATCATAACAGCTTTGAATAAAATATATCAATACAAAACAGACCAGATTCAATTACGATCAGTCATGGTAAAACAGTGTAGGTTTTACAGAGCTTTAGATTGACTTAATAGGAAATTAAGGATGATTACCATACTATATCCTGTTATTTTTGGGATTATTGTCTGTGCCCTCAATTCTAGTACAGGTAGAATGACTGGAACAGAATATAACACATCTAAGCAGAGTAGTGTGAGTAATGTGGGGTTTAAATCCTGGTGCACTATTAACAATATAGTGTATCAAGGCCATCTATGTTAGAGATTCTAGCCATCCTTCTCTGCCTCATTTCTGCTATGCTATTTTTCTGCCTGTTTGTCTACTTTTCTCCTTCATTCTACTGCCTGCCCCACTGTGAGGCCTTTGTGCCACTGTTCCTAAAATCCTGGTTTTTTTTTTTTTTCTCTCTCCAGAATGTCCTTCAGTATTCTCAGTAGGGTTGGATTGGTGGTCACAAACTCACCCAGTTCCTCTTTGTCATGGAAGCATCTTGTTTTTCCATCAATTTCTAGTGACAGTTTTTCAGGGTACATAAATCTGAGCTGGAGGTTATTTTCTTTTAGGGCTTAGAAGACTTCGCTCCATACTTTTCTTGATCTGATGGTCTGTGTGGAGAAGTAAGCCATGATTCTGATGGGCTTACCTTTATAGGTAATCTGTTTCTTTTCTCTGACAGCTTTTAATATTCTGTTTTTATATTGAGTTTCTGGTATCTTGATTATTATATGTCTGGGTGTAGATCTGTTTTGGTTGTAGGTGGCTGGAGTTCTGTATGCCCCATATATCTGAATATCATTTTCTTTTCCCATGCTTGGGAAGTTTTCCTTAATTATTTCCGTGAATAGCCTTTGTAATTTGCCTGTATGTATTCCTGCTTCTTTGTTCACATTTCTTATTCTCAAATTGTAGGTTCTCTTGTCATCTTCTAGCCTTTGTATTGTTACTGCCTGTTTCCGTGTGGTTTTTAAGAGATCTTTCATGATCACACATTGCAAATTTATCTTCAAGTTTTGATAGTCTATCTTTAGTTTCTTTTAAAGCATTTTGCCAGCTTTCAATGGAGTTTTTAATTCTTGGTAGTCTCTTTGAATCAGCTTCATGTATTCTATATTTTCTTTATATTCTTTATCAAATGTTTCTCTCCTTTTGTTGTGTTCCTCCCTTCTTTTGTCTGTATCTTCCTGAGAGATGCTTCCTGAGAGCATTTCTTTTATTACTCTACTCATATCTTGCTTTACCTGATTTAATATTTTAGTTTTGAGCTCGTCTACAAGGTTCCGAAGATATCTCTTAATGTCCATTGAAGCCATGTCTGATGTTGCATGTTTGCTGCCCTCAGTCTCCCTTATTTTTCCCTCTCCTGGATCAGTGCTCTCAGAGTTCTGGGCTGGGGGCCTCCTCCTGCCTCTCTCTCCTGTCATGGCCCTGGCTTCCTCCACGCAGGTTACAGTGCAGGTCCCAGCCCCCTTCCCTGTTGGCCATGTTTCCTCCGAAGCACGTTGGCGTGGGAACTCTGTCCTCTCCTGCCTGCTCTTGTCACTGAGGTGTAAGCAGCGGCTGCATATGCCTGCTTCTCCCCACTGGGCCAGCCAAACTTCAGGGGCGATCACCCAGTTAGTGCATGCTCGATTTCGATTTGGGACAGCTCATTGGGTCCTGGCCAGGGGCGTGGTCCAGTCCAAGCAAATCCCACAAATATGTTCTGAGGAGGGAGGAACCAACTGAAGTCACTATTGCTCCCAGTTCAGGCTCCTCTTGCCCGATTCCAACATGTCACCCATTTGGTCCCGCCCTTCCCTTGGGGGGGGGTCCTCATTCCCAACACTGACCATGGATTAATGGAGGTCCCTTTGCTGGCTACGCTCTCTGCTGGGCTTACCAACCCCCGACTTCAGCGCTGCTGTGCTTCCCGTGAGTGGTGGCGGGAATGAGTTTGAGCGGCTCTGCCAGCCAGCGCAGATTCAGGCTCTTAATATAACTTTTTAAGAACCATGGTGAAGGGTGCCAAGATGTGGCTAGAGAAGAGCCCCTTAAATACAGAAGTGCTTTCCCATCCTAGGATCCACTCCAGGGTGAAGAGGTACGGTCAAGGTAAATAGTATCAGCCCCAGGTGTGGAATGATTGCTCCCAGCTCACCAGTTCAGAATGAAAAAATTCAGAGGACAGACTAAAAATTTTGGCCCCATGGTTCACAGTCTGCATGGGCCCCAGGGATCTTGAAAGGTACATTTTAGTGCTTTATAGAAGACCATGGGGGAATTGTTTATTTCACCCACAATAAAGTTTTACATGCGACCTAAATAGCATTTTGTTTGTGTTTGGGCCGGCAGTCTATCAACTCAATAACTTTTATGGGCAGTTATGCATGACTTTGATTAACTGAAAAAATTGGGTACTTTTGAAACATGTCCATTTAATACAAGGAAGTCTGTGCAAGAAAATGAGGATTCCTTGGTGGCGAAAAGTTGAAAATGCCAGCCCAGGGTTAAATCAGAGAGCCTACACCATTTTTTGGCACAAGAACTCAGTGAAAGGTGTTAACTGTTTTATTTTGCAAACCACATAATCTCAACAACATGCTTAATTAATAGGACTGTTGTAAGAACTTATCAATGTGTGTAAATGCCCTGGCATGAATTGCTGATCATATTTGCAGAAACGATCTGTGACATTGTTTGAGGGATATTCCTACTGTAATCTTTTCTGTAAGGGTACTGTTGGTTGGCACAATGGCAAAATGAAGTAATAGATTTCAGAGATAATCATTTCTCTATAACAGTACAAGATTAAATTGGGACTGTTACATTGGCTTATAAAGACCTTAGTTCCCAAAAGGTTGATAAGCTTTCAAAGGAAGCTCAGAGGGGAAGAATCCTGAATTTGATTAAAGGTCTGGATGGAACTGCAAAGCAGGAGGCTATGGTAGATAAATGGTAGGATAGAAAGTTTGGAGTAAAGCTAGAGAATGGTCCAAATTCTGTCATTATGGGATCTCTATGGGAAGTCATTACCTGAATAATGGCAGAACTTGCTGGATAGAACTTGAATCTTCACATGGGTATTGGGCATAACTCAGGAGACTTATGTCCACTTAAAGCAGGCTGGCTAGTTCGTAGCCTCATTAGGCCACATTAAAAAAAAAAAGGTGGGGGGATATGACACAGGTGAGTATGGAGAGCATTCTCCTGGGAGCCCAAATGTTCTTCCCCACCTACCAAGAAATAGAGAATGGCTGAGCCTAGAGAAACTGAAGCCAGGATTAAAGAAGATCTTAGAACTGCTCAGCCAGATTTGGTTAATGCACTGGTCATGTAGGAAAAAAGCTTTGTGTATTTCTCTGCTTGTTTTAGCTGTGGACAGTCATAGCCCTTAGGTATTCAGGAAGTCTCATTAAAGCTATTAATGCCATTTTGATAATAAAACTATTTCAGTACTATATAATTATACCTTCCATTACCCACAAGTAATAGAGAAGAAAAGATAAATAGTACATTGTATGTTTGGGAGATGGCAGAAAGGGACACTTTGATAAATGTTCTCTCTTAAATTCCTCATTGTTCTTATCATTGCTTCCCATCTGTACTCAATGTACATTCATGATGTTATCCTCTCCTCCACCAGGACTTTAAGAGACTTGAAATTCCTCTCCATTCACTAATGAAGTGATTGGACTAAATGATTCTTAGAGAAGTCTGTTCTAAACTTGCAAAATTGTTCTTTGCTTTCTCTGGCTTGTCTATAGTTATGTTCTATTTAATGAAAAAATTATATATCTATATGACTTCATGACTTCTTTTACTTGTTAGTAATTTGGGAGTACTTTATGACAAATCTGGAACATCCAAGGTTTGATTAT
The DNA here is from genome assembly GCA_004027455.1 of Hydrochoerus hydrochaeris. Classification (NCBI taxonomy): domain Eukaryota; kingdom Metazoa; phylum Chordata; class Mammalia; order Rodentia; family Hydrochaeridae; genus Hydrochoerus; species Hydrochoerus hydrochaeris. The sequence goes on along the minus strand of PVLA01002210.1, from coordinate 109,738 downwards.
CTCTGCCCTCTGGTTGAGCTCCAGAAGAGTTTAGCATTCATAGTTTTCTTCAGTGGAACAGAGAAAGGAAAGGGGAAAGGATTAACTGTGAGGAATCAGTTAATGCCTTGCATTCAGCCTCAGTTTGGCATTAAAGGGTGTTTAACCTAGTGAGGTTTCAGGATTATTGGTAGCTTGCATTTATCTATTTGATTCCTAGCCTCAGTTAACATGGATAAGTGAATTATCTGTGTTTGTAAACAGCATTATAGGGTTATTTGTTATCTCTTCTAAAAATATTTCAGGTGATGCATCGATAGTATGAGAACTCTGAGGTGCCAGAGATTACATTAACTTCTTTGACCTCCCTAATAAAACACTGATGGAACTAGAAATAGAGGCATAGTTACTAAGACTCTGCACTAGCTTGGCCTCATGATAGTGGATTTAGCTAAAGTGTTTGTCACATTTTAGATAATGGGAAGCATGACTTAGGAGGCCAACACAATAAAAAACATCATAACAACTCATTTTATTTTTACATCTATAAAATGAGTAACTTTCTTGAGGTTACCCAGCTAGTAACTGAGTTATGGGCAGGTGGATTCAAATTAACATATCTGAACTCTTAAGCTGGAGGCCTTTGTACTGTGCTGTGTAGCCCATTCCCAGCTCTGCCATCAGTGAAGGATCTCACAAGGACCACATTTGCTTTCTTGGTGGCTCCCGCTTTTCATCCCAAAGTGAGTTGAAATCCTCAGCTATTTCCACTATTGCAACTCAAAGAGTGGTGTACAGAACTGTCAGGCTTGGTACAGTAGGACCATACCAGATCAGGCTGCATAGAACTATACCCAGAGTCAGTAGCAGAGACCTAGAAGTCAGTGGGGCACCACACACACACATGCTCATGTGCACCAAAAAAAAAAAAAAAACAAGCTTATCCTAAAGCAGTACACCTGCAGGGGCACATGGTTCAGCTCTTCACTAGATGTGAAACCATACTCTTGCACAGGCACCAGGTCATGGAAAATGTGGTAGGTGAAGCAAGACATTAGCTAAAACCTAAGGGATGAAGTTACTAATGTAGAGCTAAGAGGAAGCTACAAAGATAGTCATCACTGTAAGAGGAACTGTTTTTACAAAAATGATTATATATGCAATACCTTTCTTCAGAGGAGTGTAGCTTTACCAATATTATCTCATTGACATTCATGTTATTAGGGTGCTTTTCTTTATCTGCATCCACAGGCTTTCTGTGCCAAGCCATAATCTGCATTCTAATGCCTGTCTCCATCCAGCTGGCCTCTCTCCCTTCCGCCATCTCTACTTCCTTGTTCCTTATTGGAAAGGCAGAGAGACAAGGCTTATCAGAAGAGTAAGCAGAGACCTGTTACAACCCTACCCTTATGTAGCAGCGAAGGAAAAAAAAAGAGCAGGCCTTCCATGGCCTGAAGTTGGAAAACCACTAGAAATTTCGGCCTACTATCATAACACCCTTCTGCCGTGAAAATGCCTAGAAACCTTCAGAAAGAAGCTGGTTCTGCCTTGACAATTTAATGATGAGGAAACTATGGTTTGAGAAGTGAAATCTGCAGAGTATATGAGCTTCTGAATCTACTCAAGCTGCTGACAATAAGGAAGAACTAGACTCCACCACAAATGAGGACACTAGGAAACAGAAATGTGCAGCACGCTTCACAGACACAGTGTAGTGGGACTGAACACAGCCCTTTCCTAGCTCTGCCAGTGACTCCCACTCTTTTGACCTCAGCAACTTTGAGGGCACTGAAAATGAGTCAGCAGAAGTGCTGTATATCAGAAGCCTGGAAGCTTGGGCATTCCTGTCTTTCCTATTCCCATTCTGCCACTTGCTCTGTTTTATCCCATCAGAACATTCACCTGTTTCATCAGGAGGGTGAAAAGCTGGAGCCTGAGCTGGGCTAGGCTATTCTCTGGTTAATTCTGTCCAGTCATAATGTTACGGCCTCCATTTTCATATGAATTTAAGTGACTAAGATGTGATATACATGTACCAACTCCCCACAATGAGTATAGTCATTATGTATCACAAACATGTACTAAGAGAAATATTTTGATGAATTTATATGAGTAGTCATATTTTAGAGGCAGAGGCCTAGGTGACTTCTGTTGTTATCCTAGTTATAAGCAAAGGCATTAATGATGACTTGGTGGCCTTTAGAGTCTGGGGCTGGACCAAAAAAGTTTTTAACAGTCTCTCAGCCCACACTTTCCACAAAACTGTCACATATCAGAATCAGAAATGACCACATGACCATGGAGACTAGGTTTCTGGAAACTCAAAGTTAACTCAAAGTTAATGAGTCAGAGTACATATTTTAATTTGTGAAACTTAGGGCATTATATGCTTGCCCAAACACATATAGTATTATTGTTTCTTCAGCAGAGCACATATTTATGTATCAGAAAACCATGCCAGATATTTTATATTCAGTAGCACATGGGGTTCAGCATACATTAAAGTATTCTCAACAAGTTATAGTGATACAGGGAAAAGAAACTCCTAGCCTACTAGATGTCTGGTATGAGTTCATGTTCTCTAAAATCAAAGAATAGGTTTTAGGAACAATGGAGGTTAAGAGCAAAACATGTTTTTGAGAGAAAGAAAGCATCTGTCAGAGAGACAGAGGAGATCCTAAGTGGGTTGCTGAGGACAGTATTATAGAGCAAAACCACAAGGTGAAGCAGGTCCAAGGTGGGGGAAAATGGAACCTCACAATGTGGGCATAAAGTGGGACAGAACTATGGCCAACCAATAAGATTATGAGTATAATGCTCATATAAAATTGATTAAATCCAGGACAAATGGGGAAGTGAGTCACATAGCAGGAGGGCATGAATTTAGAGCAAGGGTTCTTTTCCTGTAGGGGATAGGTTAGTGGTTCCTTTTGGCTTCCTCAAGGTGATAGATACCTATTTAGAATATCAATCCCTGATGTTTTATCCTTAGGATGTGGGTACATTTGTTTGATCTTTTGTCTTGAGGTCTGGCACACAGCAGATGTCTGTCTCCCTTACAGTTGGTCTTCTGCACATTTTCTTCCAGGGCCCAGCCCAGTCTGACTGCCTACAATATTTCTATCAGGGAATAGGAAATAGAAAATTAATTGCTGTCATCACATATATTTTATATGCTGGGTGTAAAGTCACAGTAGTCGTATAGTCAGAGTAGTCGTATAGTCAGAGTAGTAGTTCAAGATATATGTCTAGCAAATTTTGCTTATAGAGACATTTTATCTCCACAATTGTTATTTTCTGATTGCTTTCAGAATTTTAATCAAATAGCAATACATGTACAATTAATAGAATAGTAGTTAACATTTATCAAGTGTTTATTGTGTTCTGGGAACTGTGCCAAGAGCTTTCTATATATCTCATCTCATGTAGATGATGAAGTAATAATAAAACAGTAATACTTTGTTTCCTGACTCTGGTTACTTTGTCAAATAGAAGTCTGTCATTTAAGTTCAAGAGAAAGTGTTTATACCTGTTAGAGAAAACTTTTCTAGTGACAAATCAATGAATATCTTTTTTGGCTAGTAGTTGACTTACTACACTTAGATAGGAGTATAGTAATGCCCCCTTATCCATGGGGGGGTAGAGTCTAAGATGACATACCCCCCCCCGTGGATGCCTGAAACCACAGACAGTACCAAATCCCATACATGCTGTTTTTTTCTTACTTGTACATACAGTGTGGATAATGCAGGACAAAGGCATGATTCACATGCTAGGCAGGACTGAGTGAGATTTCTCCTTGCTACTCAGAATGGCATGCAATTTAAAACATACAAATTATTCCCATTTAATATTTTAGGCATAGTTGATCTTAGATAACTAAAACCACAGAAAGCAAAAACTCTCAAAAGCAGTGACTCTTGTATGATGTAGAAGACCACTGTCAGTTAAAACTAACTTCATCCTGTCTTTCCGATGCATTGTTAGTTTATGACTTATAATCTACTATCATTAAAGTAGATACAGAAGCTTTAGCCTACATTCTAATTAGTAACATTTTTTTAGCAGCTTTTAGAAGCACTAACTATAACCCTAAGTCTTTAAAAAAATTCTCACAAGTGCCATTAAATCATTTAAGAGAATCTCAGTCACTAAGTAATTTAAATCATTCCTGAGGCACGGCTGTCCAGGTGTAAAAATTTTATAGGTTATTAACAAGAGCTAAATATTTGTAAAGAAAATAAAAAATAAGACTGAGATGCCTAGGAATCCTACACCTAGTTTCAGAAAGTTTCTGTTTATTTGAATTTGTTACATGGGTCAACACTGGAAGAAAGGACATGTAGAAGAAAGTTGACCAAATCTAAAGATACATACAGACTACATTGTCCAGTTTCCTTACTCTATAGATGAGGAAACTGAGGTCCAAAAAAGTCAGTAACAACACTCTAAAGGTCACACAACTGGGTGATAATAGTGGAAGGAGAACAGTATATCATGCCCCCACAGTTTCTCTACAAGATTATACCAACAGTATTATACCAACATTACTTAAAGAATAAGAAATTCAAAGCCCAAATTACCAATGTTTCCATGTCTCTACCCTCTATGATATGAGGTGGTTCCATTTTTCCTTTTCAATCTTTTTGGAAAGGTCCAAAGAGATAATACCCTTTTAGGCCATATACTAAAATGTTACATGAAGTAAATGAATTTATATGAAGTTAAGAAAAAGGAAAATGACATTTGATAAATCTGTTTGCAGGTGCAACTAGGGCAGTGATTCACAATTTTGACTATACAATAAAATCGCTACGGGATCTTTAAGAACTACATATGCCCAGGCCATGTCATAGACAAATTAAATAAAAATCTCTTGGAATGGGGATCTACCTCAGTATTTTTAAAGCTCCCCAAAGGATTCCAGTGTTCAGATAAGTTTGAGAGCCACTATGGTAGGAAGTGCCATTATTGACCCCAAATTGGTGAAAACTTATTTTCTGTTTCATTTGGATTCACAGGGACACACTGTCACCTACCAGTTGTCTTCCCACAATTACAGCATAGTCTTGCTAACTTAAAGTAAATGGTCCATGGACCAGCAACATCAGTCTAATCGGAGGCTGTTAAAAATGCAACTCTCAAACCCTACCCCAGTCCTGCATTTAAGCTGGCTTCCCAGTTCTCACCACACATACAGATAACTATGTGAGGTGCTGAATGTGTTAGCTTGATTGTGATAATCATTTCACAGTGTATCTTATCTATATATCAAGTATCATCATGCCTTACACTATAAAAAATGAAATTTAAAACTTTTTAAACATTAAATGCTAGGTAATACATGCATACACATTGTAAACTTTGAGAAGCATTATTCTATAGAAATAGACTTCACCAGTGCTGTTTTTCAGGCCATTTTCTCACAGTTCACTATCAGGTAGCTTGGAATGGTTGTCAATGTGTTCATCTTGCAACCACTAAGTTAAGTCCCCTCCTCTGAGTACTAAAGAGCAAAAGCTGCTGGGCTAAAGAGGCTCCCAACTTCTAACCTTCCTTTCAGAAGTTCTGAAGGTAAAGTGGGATACTCTGACCATCTAGGACAGGAGGCAGAGAAGTAAGCTGGTTTATATCTCCTTTGTTTTCCAGTATGTCTGAGTGGCCAGTGTATTTCCTCCTCTCATGTGTACTTTAAAACCTGCTGGCAGATCTCTGAATGGAACTTACATAGAATTAATATGTCCAAGACTATCAGGGGACAAATGGAATGAATGCTGTTTGAGGCACAGCTTTCTCTGGCCAGAAGAAGCTAATTCTAAAGCATGAAGAGTAATTTTTCTGCCACAAAGAGTTAATCAGTAATTTCCACTTTATAAAAACCATAGGAGTATAAAGTCCCTGCTGTTTCATCATTTATGGATTTGAAATTCCTTACCAGGAAAGCAAAGCATTTATTATCCTGTTTCTCTTGATCCCCACAGCTTGAGAGACTTTTGCTGACAAAATTTAACTACAGTATGAATGTAGAGTTGAATACACTATCACATAATAAGGAATACTATCTGTATGAATCTTCCTGTGATTTGAGAGGCATAAAAAGAATGTCATCTGCCCTAAACAGTTACAAAATTTCCCTTTTGAGTGAGTTGTTGAATTCCATATTTCTCTGGATCTAGTTTTTCACATTTTGGATCATTCTTACTGTCTTATTGGATTATTTGGATTATTCCTACTCATAACAAACGTCCTTGGTAATAGTCTATAAGCACAAAATCATGTGTTGCCATATAAAACTAAAACTGACCAGCATTTGCCTAAATTGACAGACCCACATCAAAGAATGAGGTGCAGTTAGTTGACCAAATAAGGAGGGAGGGATCCTGGGGAATAGGGAATCCACATGGAAAAGGAAGCCAATTGGGGCAGGAAAAGAAATAGGATCTGTCCCAAGAAAAAAACAAACTCAATGTTCAACGTCAGCTTGGTGGTGTGTAGGAGCTGAACAGAAAAGGGCTGCGAGAAGGAGTGCCTGGAATGGAAGATTAAAACCAGGCTTTTCTTGGAGCCAGTAGTGGTGGAACATGCCTGTAGTATCAGCTACTCAAAAGGTGGAGGATTGCAGGTTTGAGAGGACTTAGCAAAATCCTATCTCACCGATGATTAATCCTAAAGAGTTTTCACTGATACAGATAACCTACTGTGGCATGCATGCCAGAGGCTCACCACCACTATCCCAAAATATTTAAAAGAGCCTGAGGATATAGCTCAGTAGTTAAGCATCCCCGAGTTTGATCCTTAGTACTATAAAATTACAATAAAATCAATAACCAGCATATTTTATTACAGCCAAATGACTATGAAGAACAAATGTTGTCAGCTAAGTTGTAGATGTTTACTATCATCATCCTCACATTATTTTCTGCCCATCTCTGTCTTTCAGTATCTGATTTGACCTAATAGATTGAGACTAAAAAATAACTTTCCTATGGTACATTTTCAGAGATTGATAAACCTTTTTTCTCACCAGTGCCTCTGAGTCAGGTGAGTTGACTCTCCTTCATCCTTAGACTTAGAGGAGAAAATCCAGAAGTCAGTGGGTCACACAGCAACAGGATCATGTGATCACACTGAGCACATCTGCTCACAAATGGAAATAATTCTGGACTCTCAACCTACTTGACTAACCATGAAACTAAACTGCTTGTTACTTGGAAAGGCTAGAAAGAGCAAGATTAAAGATGTTTTAGTCCTTGGGGCAATCTTTGGTCACACCACTGAAATGCATTTTGACAATGACTTAAGTGATGGTAGGCTGCCTTGATTTTAAGGACATTCATGTTACATTTTCATGTAATTTGTTTCAAAGGAGATAGTCACTCACATTGGGAAAAGGAAAATGGAAGAGCATGTGACCTATATGTCAGGGCTCTGATGAAAGGCAGGTCTGTCAAAGTCAGTGATGCCAAATGCCTGGTTCCCAAAATAGCATCCCACAGTCTTATATAATAATCACCTTTGGTCTCATAGAACAGCATTTATTGAATAGATGCTACAACTTGTGCTTTTGGGGTATGTTCTCAAGCACTATATCTTGACTTTCTTCTCTAATCATGATATGTTTAAGTTTCATTGCATTGTGGATGTTAAATGTTTCCAGTGGTAACTTCAAAAAGCTTTGTTGGGAAAGATCACATGTGGACTTTAATAAAACTCTAATAAAAGAAGGAATACTTCAGCTGGTCACTGGTTTTTGAAAGGAAAAGTTGGATCTGACCTACAGCTCTGACCATTGAAGAAACTGGTTTGGACCAGAGCTGAGTGTAACAGGGCCTTAGGTAAGGCCAAGTTCCTGCTCTCTGCTTTTATTACACAGTGAAATCATTTACACTTTCTCCCCAAATAATGGAATTTTGATTTTTTTTATAGGGATGACAAAGAGTATAAAATATTATGCCTTAAACATGGGCCCTAGATTCTGTTTTTACACCTTTCTTTTCATATTGAATATTTTCACAAATCCTTATTCATTCACCTGGCTTCTACAGTCTCAATAGGCTACTGACTACCAGCTACTTATCTTAATATTTTTTGGTATTCCCTGAACTAAAATGTCCATTATCTGTTATGAATATATCCATCCAAATGATCCATGGGAAGTTGCAATGCTAAAGTTATTATTTTCCACTCCAAAGTAGGGTTTCTTCCTATATTACTTATCTCAATGAATGAGTGGGCCTACAAGACAGCTAGAAACCATCCTCAGCTTCTGTCTCCCTATACTTCCCCTTATTGTCTGCCAGTCAGTGAGGAAATCTTATATTCTATCTTAATAGCATCTCTAGAATTTGTCCCTCTTTGTCAGTGGAACTTCACAATTATCACAGCTAATAAAAAATTAGAGATTTTCAACATTATCCCTATAATAATTGCTCCATAGTCTCCTACATAGTCTCCCAAATGGATAGAGATGTGGTGGTACTAAGAGTCTGGACACTGAAGTTGTACAATACCCTTAGCACACTGATCATAGTGTGTATTCTTGTGTTTCTTAGTAGTACACATACACACACACATATGTGACTGCTAAATCTAAAGAGTGAAACACAAAGTCCATACAGTGGCCCTTTTTCTTCAGTGTCTAGAACATTCTTTGCCATACACTATATCCCATCCATATAATATACCACAACCACATACATGCTGTCTCACAAATCTATGAAGGTAAAAGTAAATATTCCTTCATTATAATTCACTGTATCATGTAATTAAATTTATCCTGTCACCTGCGGTACTTCATTCCCCTCCACTGTTGACATTTCAGTTTCTTCCAAACTGAGCTCCAAATTCCTTCAGGAGAGGGACATTCTCAGAGGCTAGCTCCATACCATAGATGGTGCTAAAGAAATGTTTGCTGAATCATTGAACTCCTAATGACAGCTTTTGTTCCTTTCTCCCTTTTCCCTTCTTTTCCTCCTTTCCTCCTCATATTCTTTAACTCGGACAGTTCTTTTCAAGCTATTGATGAAAAGTGGGAGAGTGTTCTTAATGCTTTCATTCCTCATTGTGATCCTTTTGGGCATATAGAACCTTACTGTGCTCTAGAAAGCACAAGAGGAGACATGAGCATGAATGAAGTCACAGAGCATTTTTTGCTCTAAATATAACCCTTAAATGAAGCAAAAGTTTATGATCATATAGTACTTTAGAGTTTACTGCATACTTTTGTTTTGTCTTGTTTTGTTTTTGAGACAGGGTCTCTCTGTGTAGTTCAGACTGGCCTTGAAATTGCTGTGTAGCTCAGGTTGACCTCAAACTTGCAGTGATCCTCCTGGCTCAGCCTCCTAAGTACTGGTATTATAGGAGGGCACCACCATACCTGACTTACTGTGTACTTTTATGTATATTATCTGATGTCCTCACAATCATGTGGTATATTTTCTGATATGCTCAAAAATGAGTTTACTATGGCTTAAAGGGGTCAAGTGATTTGCTGTAAATACTCATATTTGGCAAAGCCAAGATTCAAGTCGAGACCTTATAATTCTATGATGTTCTTTGCTCTACTAGGTTTCCCAAATCCCTATTAAGTGACACATGTCTAGGGTTGTGAGAAGTCATGAAAGTAGATTTGCTATTGTGGATCAAATGTTGTCCAAAGTGACTATCTCATTAACTAATGTTGCTGCCAGACACTTATCTCATGTATGACTTGTCTACATTTACCTTTGCCATTTAATTTTGGGTCACATTCTGTATGTTTGAAGATCAAAACCTTGAACTTAATCTTTAGGAGCCTAAGCTTCAGGATCGTGCTATTCATGGAACAACTGAACTATCATTCTAATTTCCCTAAGCCACCAAGTAATTTCCAAAGTTGGTAAATGATCTCACACATTAGAGTACAAGGTGAAAACCAAAATGAGACAGTGAAATGAAACTCAAACTCATAAAGAGTTAGCAGCACTGGAGGAGAGATCTTCATTTGTCAAAATATCAACCAAAGTTGGTACTACTATAGAAGACAAGATGAATAAATATAGCTGCTAAAAAACAATATCAGATGTATTGCTCAGATGTTTAATGGATTTGCATTTTAAACACAGGTAATATGGAATAGTCCTTGAGGCATTTTCCTATGCTCATCACCTAATTTTTAGTAGGGAATTCTTTTGGGCCAGCTGGAGGGGAGGGGGGAGGGAAGGGGGAAAGGGAGGGAGGGAGAGAAAAGAAGAGAACTTAATCATTTCCACTTTAACATGATTCAAAAATGAAAATTACCTTGGTTATCTACTTTCATTCACTAGTACAAGTTCCAGAGGCCGTGGAAGTATTTAAATAAATTTAAAAAGAATAATGAGGTGTATTTATTATAAATGAAGTTGTCATTCCTAAACCAATCAGATCATACATTCTTTATGAGGGCTCCAACTGGCAAAAAGGTGGACATGTTAGACACTAATTAATAAATGTGGCTGGCAGATCAACTCAAACAACTCCAGACTTGGAAACTAAGCTATGGAAGGCTTATTAGGATATGAAATTCAGAGGGGCTTTCCTGTTGATTTGATATATAGTGTCAGAAGTTTGAAAATGAAGCATAAGTTAGCTTAAGTTTTCCAAGTTAGTTTTGAACCAGAGGTTTTAAAGATTTGCTTGTTAGAGGAGTATTTTTGTGATGGCTTTAGGTTGTCTTAAAGTTGAAACAAAAGCAGATATTTCTGGGTAAAGTATCAGTAGTATTTATGGAGTATTGAAGTTGCTTGAAGTAGATGAAATATGCTTGGTGTTGCACATAAAATACTCATCAATTCCATAATTGACTTAGATTGTAGTACTGTTTTAAGTCATCACATCTGTGCTTAATTTTACTTAAACTAAAGGCAGTAAATATTGCAGATGAGTTATGGAAAGTTTTACAAATCTTAGGAAATAGCCTACAAAAATTGAATGTAATACAGGTGCCTATATAACAAATACATGACATATTGCCAAAAGAAGTATATGTTTACATACATGAGAAACAGTCATTGTGCATTTTTGTGGATGAGCATATTTGTGGAAGTTGGAAGAAATAAGGAGTTGACCTACATGACTAGAAGAAAAGAAAAATAAGCCAACAAATGAAAGGTAACATTGAATCAAAGGATGGTGTTCCCTGAAATATAGCTCAAAGACCTAGAATTTAATCTCCAAGACAACAGAAAGTTTTTGAGCAAAGGATAAAATTCTGGACATTGAATTTTAGGCAAATTCAAAAGGCAGTCACCAGAAAGAGAGAGGAGACAGAAGGAATACATTTAGTAGAGACAGTTCAAAACTGAGATTTCCATTAAGAACATCATATAATTTTAGGACTAATCCCACATTGTTACTTGAGAGGTCTGAGAAAGCAGAGGAGATGCTCCTATCCCAGAGATACTACACCATGAGCAGTGGCCTCAGTCCAACACCACAAGTTTCCAGTGGTTGACTAATATTCAAGTCCATTGGCAGGTTTCACTGTAGAGAGTATTCCTATGGGGATGAGACAAGTACATGGCTTAAAGAGTCTGAGAACATATCACTCGCAGAAGCAATATAGGAGATCATCATTAACACAGTAGAGCTCTGGAAAGAAGTTTTAGAAGGTCCAGATGAGGAGACTAGTCCCCAGTTACATGGACATTACTCATAGCTGAGTGGTCAAAGAGAAACAGATACTAGAGGACCCAGGCAGGAGAGCCTATGAAATGAAATGAAATGAAATGAAATGAAATGAAATGAAATGAAATGAAATGAAATAGACATCTTTCCTAGGGTGAAGGCGGGTAGAGGTGGCTGCATTGTGATATTTTGCTCAAATGAAGTACTCTACTCATCCTGGTTCACAGATGTGGAGAACTGGGTAGCAGTAAACCACCTGTTCACAGTAAATGTTGGAGATGGAGCCAAAGGCTATCTGAGAATGAGTTCAGTGGAGGTCATTATGAGTGTGAAATGGATAATTTATTTTTAAATCGGACTTGTTTCTCTTAAAAAACAAGATTCTGCCAAGTTTGTGACATGTAGAATTTAGGATTCAAAATGTAAATGAACTACCAGGTCATTAGACCACTGCTTAATGGCCAGGTCAGGCATTACTGTTTCAGTTTATATTGTGCTTTGTGCACTTAGCATGAAAGTCTAATTTAGCATCTGGGTAACATCTGGAAAAATGAGTGTTAAAACATTCATCATTGACCCTGGAAGACAAGTCTATGATCAAAAAGAAATCATGGTTAGAAAGGATGTCAGGATGTTTCCTACTTAGTGATAAGGGCAAATTATTACCTTTCTCCTAATTTTGGCTCATTTATCACTAGTGATTATGATCTTCCAGCCATCACACAGAATTCTTGTCTTTTGTTCTAATTGTAGCTGTCATAGTATAACTTCAGCAGCATTATAATCCTGTAAGGCTTTTGTCATGTTGAGTTTTCCATTCATCTCCATTTTCAAAATTACTTTATACCCTCAAGTTTTGTTTTTTACTTTTGGCTGGAAACAATATAGATCATCTATACAGGATATTTCTAGACAAACCTAGACACAATCTTAACTAATATTGCTTTGCTTTTATTTGGAAGCTCAAATGACTGGATCCATTTTTATTATAGTATAAAAATGCAGAGAAAAAGGTGGAGGCTTTAAATGTTACCACAAAAATTTTTATTTTCAAAGATGCTAAACACAGTAATACCAGTACCTTTGGATGAACTAATAGCTGATTTGATGTAAAATCTTTTAAGAGGGCTAAAAAGTGGCACAAGTTTGCCTTTTTAACTAATATATTAAAATGCTTTCAAGAAAAAATAAACTAAGAAAGGATTACACTTAAACAGCACTGCTTCTGAATGCTTTATATTCATACTTTGTTCATTATGGTTATTTCTCATTCATGGCCCATACCTCCCATATTAAGCCTATTCATTTTTCTTCTAATTTTAAGAATGAATAAAGCAAAATGGAAGCTATGTTATTATTTAGTATGAAAACACAGAAGCTAATCATAGCTAATGAGTATAACAAATGCTAGTCTGTACCTCCTCTTGTTTGGTATGTGTTTTATACACAGAAGGTAACATAGGCTGAATAACTAGGATGCCAAGTTACAGATGGGGTTGTGGAATGTTATTTGACAGCCTATTAGAGTAATCTGTCAGAAATGATGACTTAATCACCATAACAGACTCCAAATTCCCTCATAGAATTCTACCCAGAGTAATCTAATTTTCCTGCAATATTTTATTTTATTTTTTGCCAAGACTAAAGAGTTAGATTGCTTATTTTTTCCCCTATAGTATACTACCTTTTTTTTAAACACTAGTAAATAGATTGTTACTATAGGTAAAAAGGCTGTCCTGAAGCCCAGTAAAGCAAAAGCAGATATATAATTCTGTGTTCTTTTGAGTTTTTCTCCATCCCTGGGTTTTGGGTATGTATGAGAGAAGCTGGGGTTGATCAGCACTGGCTTTCTACTTCCCCAGGGACCAAGAAAGGCTATTCTTTCCAATATGTTCTCTTTGCTTCCCAATGGGACCTTTCCTTGTTTCCTTTCAGGAAAATTCATATACTCTGTAAAATAATAATCATAATGACAATAACTATTAAGCATTTACTGTATAGTCTCTGTTTTAAGTACTTCACAGAGATTAGTAACTAGTGAGAAGAAATTGTATTTTGCTTTCACTGAGTTTTTTTCTCTAGTTGGAATTTGCCATAGTGAGAGAAGGATAACATGGTTTTGAAGTTAATCCACTCAGATCTTGTTTTTTGTTTTTGTTTTCTTGGCCTAGATCACTTTTATAAAAATACGATCAGCAAGTAATTGACTTTAAACTTTTTTCCTGCATTTTTCATAAATAAAATTCAAATAACTAGACAATTGCTCATTTTTGTTCTAGCACTAATTTTAAAATTTGTATATCTGCAGTGAATGAAATATATATATACATATGCACAAATATACTATACACATAAATGTGGGAATTTTTGATCCGTAAGCAATCTATAGATTGAGACAGTCTTCATGTCTGATGTGGGAGAGGAAGATCACAGTAATAGTACAGATTCCTAGAAACCCCCACTCACTTGCAGTGTGTGGATATATGCTAGAGGTGGTATGGAATAGAGGCTTTGGGCTTATGCTTCAGCCCCAGACACCCAAGTTACTATTTAATCTCTCTCCCTTTGTTCCAAATACCAATCACAGAGAGCCAATGTGACAATCAAATAGTTAACATACTTGAAGAGCTTATAACAAATGCTTCCAAAATTGAGAGTGAAGGGATGATTTCATCAGTTGTAAAAATTTACTAAATTTTCCATTTCGCTTAACCAGGAACAGCCCTGAACTACAAAGTTAGCTTTGTCCCAGTAATAAATGCTGATTTTGACCAATCTGAGAGATATCATTCTATTAAAAATATCTTATGTTTACCATACCATTAACCATTTGAGACAAAAGCAAAGAAACTGAAAGGTTCTAAAGCTCCCTTTGTTTCTTCTCAATCCCAGTGTATGGGGCATAAGATAACAGTGATTGAAATGACAAAATTAGTTACATATAGAGGACAAATCTACATACTTCTGAGGATATTCTACTGTAACAGAAGACCTTTGATGAATATAGACTTTCAGTTTGGGGCATGTCTTGCCTCTAGTTGGTGGCAACTCTTTGAAACCTATTGTTACCATTCATAAAATTGTTTTAGAGAAACTCAAAAAGTATAAGTGCTTTTAGTATTTCAGTTACTAAACAATCAACATACTGTGTACCCTTTATTGTTTTTGTGTTGTTATAGAGTGAAATAAAATTATCAGTATGTCTACTGCTACAGTCCTTTCATTTTCTCATTTGACACATTGCTCTTGAGAATTTGCTTCTTTCTTTTCTCTATCTACTTTTAAATATTTTATGGGCTCAAGTATTTTTTAAGCTTGTAATATATGCCAGCATGGCTGTTCTCTCAAGGGGTCAGGATAGGTTTAATAATGAGATGCATTACAGTGACCCTGTAAAACCCATCTCCATTTAAAAATGGTTTGTTTCATTGAATCTCCTAAGAAAGTAGTTAACTCACCAATTGATGGCACTGAGGTTAAACAAGTTCCAACATGAGCTTTTCTGTGTGTGAGAACCCAGCCAGGCCACCCTGCTCTCAGCTACCACCTTCCCCTTGGACTCTCTCTTCCTGTGTTCACTCAGAATCCCCCTGCAGGCATCACAGGACTGGAGTGGAGAGGTTTAGGAGAAGTGCACTAACTCATCTGTAAGGGGGCGTCTAGAGGAGGGCAGTCAGTGGACACTGGTGCTCTGTGGCTCTGCCTCATCCCTATCCCAGTGGCATAATGTTTGGCAGTGATAGCTGTTACCAAAACTGGGTGCAGCTCTCTGAGCACGCAGTCACCCACAGAGTCCTTGAGTAATGACTTTGCTCTGAAGTTGTATCCTTATTTCCATCTTCATGAGCCACAGCTGGGATCTTCTGGGACAAATCTAAGGTCACCACATTGAGGAGCGAGAAGTGTCAGGTCCAGCCAGAGGTCAGCCATTCTGAAGTCTACTAATGGATAGCTCAATTCTGGGGCCCTGGGCATAGCTGGAGAAAAAAAGCCACATGGCACATGGTCAATAGAGAGGAAAGAGGGCGAAGTTAGGCATTATGCAGGAATGCTGGTATTGGTGCACTGGCAGCTTCCCACCAGGGCAGTCAGGACAGAGGCATGTGATAGCCATACCATGTACATCTGTGTCAGAGAAGCAACCACCTGCTGTCACTGCTGCATGGTCTTAGCTTTGGGGTGGAAAGAAAGGTAAGATGCAGGCCCACCCTCAAGCAGTTCCTGTCACTGAAAGCCTGAGCAGCCTGAGGAGCTGCTCCTTAGTGGGCTACAATGAGTGCTTTGCCATGAGTAATTCCTTTTCCTCTTTGGTGATGCTAATAGTTAATACACAGACATAACAGAAATTCAACAGCAGGTTTCTAAGGAACATGCTGAGATCTGATCTCCCAGCCCCCAACATGAGAGACAAAAGGAAGGAGAGAAATTCCTCTTTTACTGTGTTTCATTTGTTTTTAAACAAATTGGGCTAAATGAAAGACCAAGGCATTAACAAGAACCTTACTGTGTAACTTTGGCAAATGATGTTCTGTAATACAATGAAAAAGACATTCATTTGTCGTCAAAGAAACCTTCAAAGAAATATGTTAGAGCCTTTCTTCACAGAAATGTGAGCTTGAAGAAATTTGTTAGGTCAGTTATATTGCTGTGAACAGGATCTATTTCTAAAACTCTCGACTATTGCCATTTCCCTGACAGAAGCACACTGCAGGGAGCTTAGAATAAGCAAACCGTAGCTCTCCCGCTGCCTTGTAAGTTTGCTGTAAGTACTGCTGAGTTAAAGCCTAGTAATGGACACAATACTTGTATTCATCATGACTCAGGAAAACTACCCTGTGAATGTTACAGGCTGGTATTTATAAAATCCCCATTAATCAAACACCATAGATAGATTCTGACAGTGCAGACCAATGAGTATTTTGTCAGACACAGACAATTTTGTGTGACGATGGAGATGCAGCCTCAGTGTAATTAACACACATGTCTTAGGAGAGTCCTTGCAAAAAGTTTTAGAGATCATGTACTCACTTGCCACAGACCAAAGAAGGAAATAGCCCTCTGGGAAGTAGCCCTGACCCTGGCTCTGGAATTCCCTCACAACTGGTGAGATATTAGACATACTGGAATAGAAACTGCTGAATTCTCTGGGCCATGCCTGGTCTGTTGCTAGCAACTGGAACCTTCAAGTGCAGAGCACAGCATGAAGAGCTTACTCCACCCCTGTGAAACTCTAGTCTCAGAATGGCCAGATTCCCTAGTTACATTGGGTATAATGCTGAGAAGCCACGATTCTGGCCCCACTGATTTCATCCTTATTTCTTGAGATAAGTGCCAAGGATATAACCTCTGAATGCCAAATGCTGATATCTGGGCAGTTTTAATTCAGAGTTGAATAAACTTGGGTATTTTCTTTCTTAAAATTCCCCAATCATAAATATATAATCAGTAATAAAAACATATGGTGCATGTTTAAATTTTTAAAATTTATTACAGTAAAAGACACATATCCATTAATCCCCCTCGAATACTTCTACTCACATCAAACACACTTATCCCATCATTTTTGCTACTTTCTAAAGCAGTGCTAGAAGTCTTCTTCAGTGAGTGTCTTTGTGAAGTACAATCAAAATATGATGAATCCTATTGCCAAGACCCATCCAACAGACAAACAGGCTTGTAAAAATGTTGTGACCTCATACACCTCATTCACTTATCTGACACCTGTGACTGCAGGCTCTTCTCCCAAGTCAAAATGGCCATGAAAGGTAAATATCTTGAATCAGGGCAGGACACTAAGCCAGCCACAATACCTTAATTAAAGACACACAAGAAAGAGAACATCCGGAACTGTTTATGAAAGTGGCAGGAATGGTAGGTAAATATTTTTGAAGTGAGGGGAAGTATTTTGAGGGGGATTAATGGCAGTGTGTCTTTTACTATTCCTTTTTAAAATTAAGTATTTACTATTTTTTTAAATTACACCTTATAATCCTCTTATTAGTCTTACTGTGTTTTAGGCTTTGAGTTTTTGTTGTTGCTGTTGTTACTGTTTTTATTTTGGTACTTTTTTAATGAATGATGTTTAAGAACTATTACTGTTTCCTCCATTGGTTAGAATGTCATGTCATTATTCTTTAGTAACAATGCAACCTATTTTCTGATACTGTGTGCCTGTAAGTATACTGTTCCCTGAAATGTCATTCCCTGACTGATACAAGAAGGAACTCAAATATTGATCTATCTGAGACACCTCCTCCAGTTTGTCTCCCCTTAGTCTGTATTTGGCATTCTTCTCTAAGTTCCCACACTGCATATCTTAGCACAACACATCCCAGAGTACCATACTCTGGGAAATGGTTGCTGTATCTGTCCATACTATACACTACAAGCTCCATTGTGATAAGAACTCTTTTTTCCCTTGCATTCCCATCATCTAACACTGGGACTGGTAAAAGCAGAGACATTTGGATGGACGGGTAGTCCTAGAGTCATTCTGGATCAAATCTTTGAAACCCTCTCTGCTACAGGGAAAGACCTTGTATTATAGGTTGAAACTTTAAACTAGAAAATCCCTGTTTCATAGTGGTTTCCCTGCTCCACTCAAGAAATCTCTTGAAGTTCTTGAAATCATAAGATTTTGAGGAAATGAAGCATTGTAAGAATGACTCCTCCAGACCAGTTGTGTCTTCCTTGACATTTACATCCTGTATATGATCAGAAATTTGTAAATGAATTGTTCATGATAATGAGCCATTCTTAATACAGTACTGATTGAACACCTTTCTCAAAGAAGGTCACAGCGTTTTATATACATTATCTATATTGTTTTCAGAACATACTTGTATCATGGTGACCACTCATTCAGAATTCACCAGGGCCTGACAATCCAGGTCTCTCTGAAGTAGAGCTACACTCCCCCCACACACATCCTACCGCCCATTTTGGCTGATAAAGACCAAAACAGAGTTTAAATGTATAGTGACAGTAGCACTTTATTACTACTGATGTTACTTCCCTGAGCCTTCTAGATAGTCTTAGGTCAGAAACTGAGCAGCTGTAGGAAAAAAAAGTGTGAAGTATTACTGTGGCCATCAAGTTATAAAGTGTTATGGGAGTTTAGAGAAAGGAAAGATTACTTTCAGCTAGCAGTATATTGCCTACATCTTCAAACAAGTGTTTATGTAGCTCCTTCAGTGAGTGAAACCTGCAGTTCTTAATTGAAGACCCATATGTCCAAGTCCCATGTTGGACATTTTGTGGAGAAGCAATGTGATATAAGGGAGCCATCACTGGGTTAAGAGGAGGGAAATTAGATTTCTGATCCCTTCTCTATCATTAACCAGCTGTGTGTCCTTAGTGGAGTCGCTTATTCCCTCCAGACCTATAAACCAAAAGCACTGGCATGTGATTTCCAGAGACTTTTTCAGATTTAGTGTAGAGTGATGCTGCCTTTGTTGCTCCTGGATTTTCTCTTCCAGTCATCTATATACTTCAGATAAACCCATTTGCTCATATCTTCCATCTGTGCTCCTCTTCCAGTGTTTGTCAACAGTTTTTTTAAAAATATATGCATTTTGGCCACCACCTTGGACTATTCCCCCCACTGAGGGCAACAACCATATTCTTTGCATTTTTGTGTCCTGTCAGTGACATGGATAAAATTTTAGCTCCCCTTCCCTGTATATTTAATCTTTGAGTCTCATCTGACTCTTTTTAGTTCATTAATTCATATAGGAAAGTCCCACCTACCATTCAGTGTTCCCATCTTCCATTGATCTTACTATATTCCCCCTCCACAACTAATTTTCTCTAAATAGTCTTTTTTTTTTTTTTTTGGAGACAGGGTTTCGCTATGCAGTTCAGGCTGGCTTTAAGCTCACTTTGTAACCCAGGCTGGTCTCAAACTCACAACAGTCCTCCTGTCTCAGCCTCCTGAGTGCTGGGATTGCAGGCGTGCGCCACTAAAAAATAGTAGTTTTGATTCAGAGTATACACTGTTGTTCTCTCCACGGCTCCTTCTCTCCCCACAGTCTAGGGTTCTGGCCCCTGCCTGGATAAAGTCCCTAAACAATTTTTTTTTTTTTTTTACTTGCCAAATTCAAAGATAGCTTGGCATCTGCATCATAGCCTCTAGCAACCCCTGGTCAGACTATCCCCTTGTTCTGGAAACTCCCAGACTCTTGCTCCTGTGGAACTAGTTGCTCCTGATTCTGCCCCTTTGCTCTGTCTTCTCATGTCTAGACCTGAACATGTTAGTCTCCTCCAAAACTGCTTGTTCTCATTTCCCTGTTTGGACAGTGCTTCCCACAATCCATCTAGTGGCCCAGATCTGGAGTTCTCCTCCCTCATCCCCACAACCACCACGTACTACAGATGTTGATACCTTCACCAGTACACCTGGAGTGTTTCTAGTAGCCTCTTAGCTGTTCTTCTGCCCCGTGTCTCTCTTTTATAATCCATCCTCCATGTTTAGCCAAAGTGACTTTCCTATACTAAAAATCTGATATTTCTGCCTTTCTTCTTAAATCTTTTATACCTGACCACAATCTGAAATTTTTGAAAAAAGTTTCAGTTCCTTGGCTCAGAGTGCTTCTTACCACTTGTTGGTGACCACTTCTACATCCCTCTCTCATTGCTTTTCACATACACGTGATGCAGTCCTGAAAGGACAGAACTGCGTTCTCTCACCTGTGTATCTCTGCATGGGATATCCTGTGAGTTTCATGTATCATCTCCCTTCCTCTAGTGCCAATTCCAGGGACTGGGGCTATAGCACTCTTTCTAGGAAATCTTTGCCTTCCTCACCAAGCACAACTGAGTGTCTGTGCTCTTGGCTGCCAGAAGCTTTGTCTCGCCTCTCCCCATCTCTTGCCATGTTGCTCAGCTGCCTGTTTGTACCTGCGCTCCCCCCCCACACACACACACAACACACAGTGAGCACCTGAAGAGGAGAAGCTTCCTCACCTGGCCTTTGTTTCAGGCCTTAGCCTAAAGCCTGACATATGATAGCTGTTTCTTACATGCTTGCTGAATGGGTAGACAGATACATGCTATTGGTTAGGATACCTTACTTAAAGACTCTTGTCAGTCTTCTCCAAACATTTTATTTTACCCTTCTATGTATTACTGTAGAATGGGGGTCATTCCTCAAGCCAAATCAAGGGTTTTCACAGTTTACTTCTGCTAGCTTCTAAAGTCTTTGCTCCACAAACTGAAGTAGGAAGTTGGAGACTTGCTCTCTCAAGGCCTATGTGTAAGAGCATCATGCATTTTAGGGGAATCAAAAACATTCTGAATTATTTAGCCTTTTACCCCTTGAGAATCCTCCCTGTCTCTTCTTCCTCTTGTGTTCTTAAAACCCTGGCAGGCATTAGGTACACATGGTCTGCCTGATAATAATTTCCTAACATAAGTGCCAGAGCCAAGGATCATTCCCCTTTCATTTAAATTAGATAAAACCCTGAGCTGTGGCTCACAAGTGATGGAAGTCCACTGGGGAAATTAAAGGTTCAGAGAGAATGGGACCCGTTATAATAAAAGCATTTGCACAGCCAGTGATTCCATCCACCCTGTAGCTTTTGTGTTCCTTAGGGTACTATGAAATATGAAGCCAGAGGACCTTTGAAAGTAGTTTCAGGAATCTATTTTAATTGGAAACGGTGGCAGCATTATGTGCTTGGAGCAGACTCTGTGGATTGTGCACAGTGCTGTGTTTGGCATTGTATAAAGAACCATGGAGCATCCAGGACTACCAGGACTCAGGATCTCAGCCCCATTTGTTTTAAGTTCTTTCTACTCCTGTATATGTACTTGTCATGATCATAAAGTCCATGTCTCCCTTCCTCCACTCCTCCTGCTTTCCTTCCCTCCAGATTTTCAGTGGCTCTGCATTCCCATTCTATATTAAGTATTTAATAATACTGATATATTGACACCTGAGTCAGTCAACTGTTGGTCCTTCAAATCACTCATAACTATGACACCTAAGAAAAATTCACAAAACAGTCATCTACAATGGCCAGAAGACACACAGAAATCCACATTTAAATATGTAGTAATATAATGATAGTTTTTTCAGTACCCTTAAGTTCTGCTTATGTATGAACTTTCTCATTTAACCCTTCTATGCAGGTGTTATCTCCGTCTTACTGTCAAGGAGACTGAAACTTAGGGAAGTTAAAACACTAGCCCAAGGTCACATAGCTGTAATGAATGGCAAAATCAGAACTATCTGCATTATAAAGGCAGAAACCATACTGAGTGGCATAACCAGGTTTCAAACTTAAACTTGACTCGAAAGCCCAAGCTGTGAAGTACCATGTCACAGTGTCTCTGACTTAAAAGGGTTACATTGCTGAATATAAAACTCAAGCTTGGTCTTTAACATAGACAATTATGTGGAAGAAGTCTTCTTATTACTTGTGTGTCCTTGTAATAACAGCACTACTGAAATAGTGTCACATTTCTAAAACTGGTTTTACAATTTTTCAATCTGCCTTTACTTTCTCACTTTTGTGTTTTTAGATGCATCATCCCATTCAGATGAAACCTGCAGATAGTGAAAAGTCAAACGGTAAGTGCTAACCAACTGTCTCATTTAATAATGTCTGCTTTTTTTAATTGAAAGATCAGGTGGGGGAGGGCTATAACTCAGTGGTAGAGCACTGTCTAGCATACAAGCTCTGGGTTAGATCCCCAGCACTTTAAAAACCTAAAGTTAGACAGGGGAAGGAAGAATCTGCCCCAGTGGCTTTTTTCTCTGGAAGGTGGAGATTGCTGGCTCAGGAACCTTCCCACTGTGATCAGCACACTCCATTATTTTGTCTCATTTATCTCTCCTGTAAAGATCTGAGAGACTCTTACAAGGAATGGTTTCCATGGTTGCTGGTTGGGCCTTGCCTGGTGCAGGGCACTGTAACATTTGGCTCTTGTTTACCTCCCCCAACATAATAATACATGGTTACCTGATGGGTAGAAAGAGAACATAAGCAGTAGAGGAATTATGCATTAAGAACAAGGCTACCTTTTTTCCTTTTCCATTTGCTCTGATTGTTTTATTGCACTCTACTTTAAATTGTACCAGTACATTTGCATCAGAATTCAGTCTGCTGATTAAGTAAACATACACTTGCTGCAATAATATGCATTTGATGAGATCCATGATATAACTGGGATTTGCCTCTCAAAGGCACAAGAGGGTTGAGAGCCCACATTTCTCTCAAAAGTTGTTGCTTCCATTTCTATAAGCCTTCTGTCCCTGTTTTATTCTTTTAATTTACTGAAATGTATGTTAAAAGAATTGCCAGCCACCTTAGACCACAGAGCTTCTGTGTCCCACAAGACTGACATAATCAGCACTGTTTCCCTCCAGCATGCAGTTTTGTACCTCATTAATTAGTAATCAGGGCAGAAGCCATGCACTTAGAGATCTACATATCTGAAAATGGAAATTATTATTGGGCTGTAAATCTCACCACAAGGTATTTTTGCTAACTGTAGTGCATCCCATTTTCTAGCTTCTTCACAGACTAAAAAGTATTGAAGAAAAATCTAAGTTGTTGCCAACTTATTTTTTCAGGGCTTTTCTTCCCAGGAGCAAACTCTGGTGCTTTCCCCACTGCATTCACAGACCTCTACTTTCCATAGGGTGATTTCCCTTTTTCATATATTGCTTTATCACAAACTACCATTTAGTGTCAAAAGTTCTAAGATCCTCCAATTCTTTGTTATAAAATCATGATCATGTTGCTTCATTTCCTCAATAGTTATTCAGTAATAACATTGTATTCCAGCCATATTCTAGGGACTGAGTTGCAGCAATAAAGTAAAAAAAGGAGAAGAAAAAAAAAGAGGCTGTCAGAGACTATCCTTGACCTCATGGAACTCATATTTAGTCTATTGATTTGAATACCTTATAGTCACTTAGACATGAAACTCATTCATAAAATCAAACTAGTGGTAACTGCCTCACATAGGTTGGCTGTTTTGTTTTTTCCTCTTCCTGAGACTCCAGCAAAATGTTCGTAACAGTGTTTAAATGCTAGGGCACATCTGTAAAATGTTGACTACATTAATACTGTCCAGAGATCTCCCCCTAGTTTTAGGGTTCCTTGCACATGGCCACCTAAGTGAAAAGCCATTTCCTGTGCTTATTACTTGGGCTGTTTTCCCTAGAGGTGCCATTTACAGTCTGTCCTACTCCTTAATAGGAAACAGGAGAGACACATCTTGTATTTGCAGGGCGAATCCTATCAGTGAAGATTTTCTCAGAGGTTCTGGCCACCGAGAGATGCTCCCTGTCCTTGGCCTCATAAGTCTTTCAACTGTGTCCAGACAAGGGCAATGGAATGAAAGTCTGTGGAAAAGCATTTGTCTTCTGAGTCTTATGTTGTATTTATAAAAACATGATTAGTGAACTGAGTTGAAAACATATGATTTAAAATATCCAAGTAGCTGGCACATGAAGCAGTTTCTTCTTTTGCATTTTCTGCTGCATTCCTGACTTAGGAATCCTTCTCATGGGCAAGCTGCTAGGCATTTTGCTCTTTTGTTGCTCTCACTGTCTAGTGTCTATGCTGAACACTAAGGATAATGTTTGCTTTGTGTTGAGTACCAAGTACAACAGAATAAAACTGCCATGTTGTGAGTACCCTCAATTTTACATAATCTCAAAAGTCAAGGAGGATTGGGTACTGTTAACTACTAGAATAGGAAAGTGCCTAAAAATGATTTTTAGGAAGGAGCAAGGGATAGCAGTTAATAACTATTTTGAGAAGTCTAGGCTGATTCCTGACTCTGCACTTATTGGGTGTGTCCTTCAGCAAGTTACTTCACCTCACTCAGCTTCAGTATCATCAGCTGTAAGAGGGGACTGCAGTAGTGTAACTCTTTTTGTAATACCTGTCTTACATGGTTGGCTAGGGATCATATAAGTTAACATCTATTAAGAGCTTAACATACTACCTGGCATATAATAAATATTCAGTATTCTAAGATATGCTAAATTAACAGCATAATTCACTAACGTAAAGAGATGTTTTAGTACCTTCTAAGTGACAAAGGCCTTCTAACAGGGCCAGTTCTTCCTTTGCTTTGTAGATTGACCTTCATTTTCTGAATTTCTTGCAAAAAGTATAAATTGAAAACTAGCTTTCAAGGATCTTCTTTGCGGAGGCTCAAATGGAATCTCACCTTGCATAAACAGGTTTTGTGGTTTTCTTGGATCTAATTTAGGAATCTGAAGAAATGTATAATTTTCTAAAGCAAGTGGTAAATCCTACAGCCCTTTCTGATTCCATAAGGCATTTTTGACAGGTAAGCATAGTTTCAAATGCTCAAAGAGCACAAAGATTTCTTTGGCTCAGACGCTCTAAATAGCTCCTATAGCTGTGAAAGAAGTATAACGAGCTCTAATTGCACTTTTATTGAGTTTGCTGACATTTATGCATAGCACAAAGGACTCATCAGTTAGACAGTTACTGTCTTCATTATCTGTGTATTCAGATTTCTGAAACTTTATGTTTGCTGAGCAAGAAAGGGCTGCTAATCACAGATCAATTAGTGATGGACAAATGAATTCCCAAAATGCAATCATCCACAAGCCCTTACCAATCTGGAGATTCTAATAAAGAGAACCTCTTTAGTGAGACCAGAATTGTTAGATTGCTCTTAGATCAACCCTGCACTTTCAGATTTTACTGAATGGGCTTCCTTAACTCTGTGCTTTCCTATAGCTTGCCTTTTCAATTGGTTCTAATTTAAGCTGCAGCCTCTAGCACATCTATGCAAATTGACAGCATTTTATATCCCACCCACATATTTCTATTGTGCCAGATTCTAAGAGGAAAAAAAATCTCATTCTAAATAAAAAGTAAAATATCAGGGATCCTAAAAACAGCACATTGAAATCCCCACTATCAACAAAATCTAACCTTTTTGCTGTTATTCTACTGCAGAAAATTGAGTGATGATACAATAAAGACATTTGAGAAGGTATAGATTTGGGATATTCATATGAACTAGCACAAACATAGTTACGCTTTCATTCTGGGCACCATCTATATACTATTCTGTATACCATTCAGCTTTTAATCCTCTATAATTGTGCAATAGAAAGTGCCAGCAGTGTAAGATTTAAAAGCAGTTGCTGAAGGTAGTCTAGCATTGAGTGATAGAAAAAGCCTCTGGTTCTGTGCTTGGGTCTTAGTGGCTGGAGCCAGTATTGACTGTTATGTCATGCTTCTTGTTGCAAAGAGGATTGTTTTTACCAATAAAGATGGTGTATAAATCCTTCTTGCTTTAACTTTCCTCCCTCACAACTTGCTGATGGTCCTGAAAGACTAGAATCCAGAAATGCTATTTAAAACCTCTGTCTTCTTTTTCTCAAGGCCTCCAAAACCTCCAGTATTCATGCATCAAGTTCAGAGCTAATAAGAGAAAAGATACCCAAATATTGTTCAGGGTAGGTGGAGACTTGCAAAGCCTTCATTAAAAATAGGAATCATGGTGTGTTTCCAGATCCAGTCACTTTCTGATTTACTGGAAGATGAAGAAATAATTTTGAAATTCAAAGTGAGAGACTCACAGATATGGAGGCAGTAATTAAATGCCATATGTTAGCACTAACACATTGAAAAGTTGTTAATTAATTCAGGCAGTCCTGAATCCAGGTGTGACTTTGACAGATTGTACACCAGGGTGTTAGCACAGACTTACAATTAAGGATATTTTAAAAATGAAGTTTCTATTCCTCTAGCTTAAAAAAGCCACCCTAATACTTAAAAGTATTAACCTTTTCTTCTGCCATAAGAAAAGAATTTTAAGTGGCCACTAGTGTGGAACTCCTTGATTCTGTTGAGGCTGTTGATGGAGAAGACCAGATCTTGTACATCTTTTCCCCTACAGGGCAAGAACCTTAACTTTTGGTCTGTCTTGTCTTGTCTTGTCTTGTCTTGTCTTGTCTTGTCTTGTCTTGTCTTGTTTTTCTCCCAAAGCACCTAGCAAAGTACTACCAGTACAGTAGGTTCATTTAAGCAATCCACATTTTCATAGATGGGAAAAAAAGTGAGATACTGCCCATGAATGCTAAAGAAAAACTAACCAACAAGGTAATTAAAAAGTGGTGAAAAATTAAGTGAATTCAAGATATTTACATTTATTTAGAATGTTCACAAAACCATTAAGAATCTGGGGGATAATCCCCCTGAATGAATTTTCCCTGGGCAATGGGGAAAACTCAGAGGAAAAGAAAGCAGGATATGTGTAATTGCCTTCAATTTTGCCCTTAAAGCAATCAGGACACAAGTGTTAAAACTACAGAACAACTTTGGCTAGTGAAAAACTGAGAATGTCTAGCTTCTTTATGCCTACACATGTGCATGAGCCCACGTGGGAACAGGACAAAATTAGCATTTCAAATAACATGATTGATAAAAGTTTCCTTTTCTTTTTCCTCTAACTAATCCTTGTTATTTTTCAAAACATGAGTTATCTTCCTTCATTTTGCCCAGCTGAGTTTATCCTTATTGATGGCAAGGAAGGCAGGATTTCCTCATAAGTGGCATACATTTTATTAATAACCATCTTAGGAAAAAACTCATTTTTTAACTTACTCAGGAGTTGTATATTTAATTTACTGTAGCATTACCCTGGAGCTCAAAACCTGTAAACTGTTTTAGCTTAGTATCATAATTATACATTTATCAGTCAAATCAGAGACCAAGCAGGAAATTTTCATTTGCTTTTATTTAAAAGAAATAAAACCAGTTTTTTTGAGGTAAGAATAAATACAATAGGAATTTTTTGCTTTATTCTTTTTTTTTTTTTTTTTTGGTACCAGGGATCAAGCTCACGACCTAGCACTTGCCAGGCAAGCACTCATGCCGCTGAGCTAAATCCCCAGCCCTTGTTTTATTCTTATAAAGATCTCAGCCATAGTTTCTGGAGACAGGAGCCTTGGAGATGAGAAGGAAGAATAAGAATAACAAACTAGAAGTCTTCCCCACCCTTTTCTGCTTTATTCAGTCAGTTCCATTCATTTCCCTCTCACTATCTCATTGAAGTAAATGCCTTCCTCACAGGGCCTGGCCAAACAGAAGCCTCCTGTATGAAGGTGGCCAGGTATCATAGCCTCTGTTGATCCTGATGTTTGAGACTATAGTAAACAAAGCCCCTGGCAAAGGTTTCTGAAACTTAGCTGTACCATGCTGCCTGTAACTGCTAGGTTTTTGCAGTTCAGAATAGATCCTTGGTGTACCTCATTTATTAAAGATAGTTTCACTTATTCAGTGCAAAGAACTGTAACTGAAAATCTTTCATCTAAATGTAGGAAGTCAGCTACACAACCATCTCCCTCCAAAGATTCAGAGTCCATCACTTTGTTGTTTACTCTGCTTCAAGTCTTAACATAAGTAATGACCTGTGACAGCCCCTTATTTCCCCATTCAGTGATCCTCTCTTCTACAGATTAATCAGCAAACAGTGCATGCCATATTCAGTTCAGACTGTTTTCCTCTGTGTACCCTAAATACAGTCCTCTTATTTCTCAATGTTATTTGCCTTACCTTCTGGTTAGTTAGTACCACCTTCTTCTCTCTTACTACCAATCTATCCAGACTCTGACCATGCTTCTTAAAGTTCAGCGTCAGGATCTCAAAAGAGCCCTAGAGTTTCTCTGCATTATCTCAGGAGCTGTCATTGAGTGTGAAGAGAGACTGAGTGAAAGGGATTCCGCACACCACTCAAGAAGCCCTAACCCCCAATTGCTTCAGTGGACAGAAGCATGGAATTGAGCTGCCTTCTCTACAGTGTCTGGGAGAGAAAGAAAAAAGAAAAGAATATAAACACTCATCATATTAATGACAAAAATGAGGCCTAGGAGCAAGAGTTCCCAGGGTCACACATGAAGTTAATAGCAGCACTGGAACTTGAACTAGATCTTAACACTGATGTTGCTCTCCCCTGTAAGCCTCCTTTATTTCCTTTAAACTGGCATGAAAAACAATAGAAAAGAGCACTGAGCATGGAAGTAGGAAGTCAGTGGTGGTCAGGTTAGACCAAACATGTGCTGAATGATCTAGATAAATGCCTTTCCTTTGCTGATGCCTCAGGGTCTGTTTTGCAGATAGATAAATTGGTTCTTAAGTCTGTTATTTCCAATTTGGAATTCTAGAACAAAACATTTAGCTGACTCAGTTCTTCAAAGATACACTGCCCAATCTAGTAGCTTTTAAAATTTATATTAACTAAAATAAAATTACATTTAAAAAATCAATTTCTCCATCACATTAGCTCCTTTAAAGTGACTGGCAACCACATGTGGCTTTAGCTGTATGTTGACAGCATGGACATAGGATTCTTTCAAGTCCAGAAGAGACGCTTGTGGATTAAATGAAAACGAGATATTATCTAAAGATTTACTAATGGAAACAGAAATTAAAGCCAATTAAATAACAGCTACAAGATTACAATGCAGATTCTGGACAAAGATTTATACACAGTGACTTATGGTACAGCCTTTCCCCTAAGCCAAGACTGTAGTCTCTGGGATAGCTGACTATCCCTTTTTTTTTTTTTAATTAGTCTAAGAATTGATTAAAGTAAAAGCAATAGAGGAAAAAAAAAACTTTTCCCCATGGATATCTATGACATCCTAAAAAAAAATTAAAAAGGCCTCTCTTTCCAAAAATAAAACAAAACAAAAAAATTCAAAAGTACTATCCTGAAATCAGTTATAACTTTGCCTTGTTCAGGCTAAATGTAGGTCACGTAATCTAAACATAGAGGTTTTGAGAAAAATCTTACAGGTCGTCAGAAATAAAACTTGTCTTTTTTCCCTTATCAGATTCCAATTTGCAAGTCTTGTTTTAATACTCAAAAGGTATCTCCATCTCTCAAGTATCCTAACTTCAAGTTGTTGGAATAGTATCACTCTCTCCTGCTCTTCTTTTCTCAAGAAAAGCCTGCAGCCATTGGAAGTGATTCCCAAGTAGCACCAGCCAGCTTCTGTGATTAACATTGGCTTTTACTTCAGTTGTAACCAACCTGACTGGTTAGAACCAGAGGTAGATCCTACTTAGGGACCTACTTAGGAACGTAGTTAGCATCTCGAACCACTGCCTCTGGAGGTAGGTGTACACCAGCTCTCCGGAGAAACAGGACTCTGATCTATTCTTACCTGGATCAGTGGGGACTAACCTACTTGAAACAGGGAGAGAAAGATGTTTTCTTCCCTTGGCTTTATTTGAAGTTGCATTTACAGTTTTACTACAATCTGCTCCTATTGTTTTTCTCTCCTGATCTTTCTCTTTTCTTGTCACTAGAGTTAAAAGAACATCTACAGAAAGCCCAAATTAAAATATGAATTCAAAAATGTCTGTGCAATGGTCGTTTTTGGCAATTACATAAGTATTTTATCTTAAACACCTACTGTTAATTTCTGAAAGGGAAAAATATTTCACAATGTTCTATATCCTATGATTTCATCATGCTTGTAAAAAGTGCCTGAAGAGAGATGAAGTGTTCAGGAAGGGTAGGGAAGAGAGAGATGCAGGATGGGTCAAGTGGGAGGAAGGCAGAGTAGAGATCATTCAGTTTCACATGGTAGGGGCTGGTTTGATGGGGTAATGAAGCATTGATTACAAAAAAAAAGGATGAAATGCCTTTTGCTCATTCATTTTTTTTACCTCCTAGCTGTGGAAGACAGAAAACTGTTCATAGGAATGGTTTCAAAGAAATGCAATGAGAATGATATCAGAGTGATGTTTTCTCCATTTGGCCAGATAGAAGAATGCCGGATTCTCCGAGGACCTGACGGGCTGAGTCGAGGTGAGTGTGGCGTGTGTAAAGTCTCTTTCCTTAACTGCTAATTAAATCTCTGTGTCACAGTCAAGGTAGATGTAGGCACTGCATATAGCAGGAGGTGACTGAGAGGGGTCCCATGTGGTAAAGTTATCTATGCTGAACTTTCCACTGTAACTGAAATGATCACCTTTTATTTCTCAAATTGAGGTCTGAGTACCGACACATTAGCTCAGGTTATCTCTGTCATGTAGGAAACTGACAGGCTGCCCTATCACTGTATATCCTTTTGCAGTCTCAAATTGAAGCAGATGTGGTGGAAAGAGATGAGGAGGATGAGTTGGTATTTGCTGTTTTCACCTGAGTCCCCTGACTTTGTGCCTGTGTCTGAAAGCATCATTAAAGGGATGGTCCTCTCCACAAGCAATCCAAGCCGATAAACTTGCTGTTTATGTACTGTGCTGGGCAGATACGTGCTCATGATGACTCTGCCTGTCCAAAATTTTAGAGTTTTGTTTCAAAGAGCGAAGCTTCTGGAGTCCCCAGTGCAGGGAGTTCTTTTTCAGTAATAACAGAAAAAGATTGTAGGTTCTTCCATGCCACCATGATAAAGCCAAAAACTGTGGCTCAGAGCTGTGATGAGTATTTTTACAAGCAGAGTAGTGAAAAATTACCCTTCTTTTCCATTTGTCCTCTCCTTAACAAGTTAGCACACCTCCTTTCTTCAGCCACTGAGGAACGTAGATCCTAAGTTATCTGGCTGCAGTTTCCAGAGGAAGTCCCAAGTAGAAGTATATATGTGAACATTTTTCACTTCTTGCTAGATAGAAATCCATATTTTTGCAACAGGTAAAGGCTTTTGCTCTTTTATTAGTGCAGTGACAGTTGGGGCTAATTAGAATCTTGTTCATTCTTACGCTCTGAATCTAGGCCATCCCTAGCACCCAAGCCACAGTCTGAGAGAAGTCAGTCTTTAAGTAATCAGGCTCTTATTCTCACGTGTCTCACTAGTTTTACCTAATTTCAGCATCGTGTGAGGAA
The DNA here is from genome assembly GCA_004027455.1 of Hydrochoerus hydrochaeris. NCBI lineage: Eukaryota > Metazoa > Chordata > Mammalia > Rodentia > Hydrochaeridae > Hydrochoerus > Hydrochoerus hydrochaeris. Next base: position 78,277 of record PVLA01002210.1, on the reverse strand, counting down.
GAACGTTTGCTGTTTTGATTTTAGACATAAAGCTTCAGGATGACAGCTGCTTGAATTAAAGCCCCAGAGAACAAATGTTCTACCTACATCCACCTCCAGAGCCCCAAAGTGGAGGTAGTGTAGAGGAAAATCAGGAGGAGGTAGAATAGCGCCCCTGCTTTTGATTCCTGTATTTTCTTGTGAAGGTGGAAGAGAAAAAAGGAAGGCAAGGTAGAAGTAACAGTTTATGCATTCTCTAACAAATTCTGAAATCCTGGTTATTTCATCTTCACTTCAGAGATGTGATTCTCTAAAAGCTGAACAAGCTATTGAGTGTGATTCCCTCAACAAGTGCTCCATTACCTGAGGCTCATGTGTAGCTTATCACCTGTGCTTCATGACTGTCCCCCAAAACAGTCCATTGTTGTGATGAATAGCATAACTTCCAGGCAGGATAGCAGGCTCACCATCATAACCAGTTCAGCCAGCAAATCTCCTAATCACACCTGACCATCCAGTTCTACTGCAGTCATTTCATATGTCTAATTATTTTCTTCCATCCACTGAGGCAGACACATTAGGAAAGAGAATACCATGGAAAAGGCAATGAGGAAAAGAGCAAAATATGTAGGAAAGACATGACAGTATTTTTGTAATCACCTTTCTGCTACCAGTATAACTAGATCCCTGTTGTCTACTGTTATTCTCAGGCCCACTTCTGTGTTATCATTGCATTTCTCATTCCTCAAAGTGTAGAAAATGGAGACTACAACAAAAGGTGCAGGCCCCTAAATTAAACATAGTAAAATTAAGCTTAGAGATCAGGGACCCCAACTCCCAATTCTAACATGTGACCTTAGTCAATTCATCTTCCCCTCTCTCTCCCTTAGTTTACCCACTTTAAATGACAAAAGTAAAAATATCCATTCTTTACCCCAGGGAGTCATTAATTACTGGTATGACAACTTTTTGTCTAAGCTTACCATCTGTACAGGTTAGTAGAGACCCTGAATGGAAAGTGTAAGTACCAAATTCCTGCTCTCTGTTAGGTCGACATGGTCCACTTACAGACTGACTCTTCATCTCACTGTCTCTATCTGTTCAGGGGGACAGGAGTGAGTAGCAACACCGCCCTGTACTTCGAGCTCCTAGTTAATTGCACATAAGATTTTAAAACAGCCACAACTTTCATGGGAAAGAGCAGGAGTCATGGTACTTAACAGGAGAACTTCAGCTAATTTAATCTGCCATTTGGTTGATTAACCAGCACTTGACACCAGAAGCAGCCTATTTCTGAAACAAGTTATGGGAGCCCTCTCATCAATATTTTATGCAGATACTGGTTCAATGTAAAGAGACTACCCCTCTCCTTTTTTCAACACAAAGTAATTTCTGGTGAACTGTTAAGGATTCCCTGTTGGAAAAAAGAAAATACTCATTTATAGCCATTTATTCTGAATACAAAGACAGACAGTGGTACGTTTTTCAATTAGCAGGACCCAGGGACTCCTGGTTATCAAGGCCTGCTCCTGAATTAGTGCATCTGTTAATAGAACAATTCTCTTTCATGCTACTATTCTGCTTTCATTAAAGAATTACTGTTTTCAATCAAATATTAATAAGTGTCTCCCATTAGTGATGCTGCAGATAAAGGGCGCTCAACATTTCTTTTCTCAATGTCTAGTGCTGGCTCAGCTGTTTAGAAAGCAAATAAATAAAACTCAAGTGAAACAAAAAACTAAAAAAGTATCTCCCAATGCAAATAGGATATAAACTAATCACTAAGAAAGTTTTTAAATCAAACCATCTGATTATAATGAGAGTGAAATGCAGTTGTGTGGTTCACTTTTCTGTTTTCTTCTTTTGTCCAGTTCAACTGTAAGAATGAAGACAAAGGAGGCAGTTAGTCTAGCTGGCTGTTTCTTTGCTACATCACTAGTTTCATTTCCTCCCTAAGGTCCACTTGCTCAAATTTCTGAGTTTGTTCACTCAGTACCCTTACTGCATCCACCTGGTGGGCTATCAGGACCTATAACAGTGCATGTTGTTCTCTACTATCCTTTCAGTTAGAATCACTGTCTTTAAAAAGTAAAAGTTATAGTCTGAATATTGTCCAGATGGAATATATTTAAAGTTCCACCACCACTCACCATCACAGCCCATATTTTAGGAAAGATAGCCTCAGGAAGTTGGTATGGGTCTCTACCTGGACAACACCTTGCACCTGCCAAGCACATGAAACTACTCAGCAAATAACTAGGATTTTTCCTCACTTTAGCCAACATGCCCACATCTAACTATGCATTTACCCCTTTAGAGACCATAGCCCATTCCAGTATCTGTCAGTTTCTGGTTTTAGAAAACATGGTTTGCAATGATTTAGACAGCTTCATGATACTCAGACCATTCCACAGTGGAAACTCTACCTCTGGATACCCTCCATGAACCTTCATTGACACAAGCACCTACGGCAATTCAGATGAGATGTTTACTGTCAGAAGCAAAAGCTTGAAATTTCTAAACCAAATGTATTTATTTGACAGTGTCACCTTAGCATGTTAATTTCCTAAAATATACATGTTCCCACTTAGCCAAATCTTACCTTTTAGAATGGGCTGTTTAGATACAACCCACAGAGTTTTCTACAGCATGGCAATTGAATATCTGTAACTTGGAAACAATGAAGTTTACTTCATTTTTCTTTCCCACAAAATGTAGTCAAATCTTCACCACCATTTAAGGTAACTTTCTGCTTGTTTAAGAATATTCCAGCTGCATTCTCCTGCCAAAACCCTTGACAAATGAATTGGCAATATTTTCAGTGATGCCAGAGAGCACAGACTGGATTTAGCCATTAAATCCTCATTTGTTTTTGCTGTATATGGAGAAAAACTCAATTTTGATTAAGAGTTTAGCCCTGCCTTCATACCTAAACATTCAGATATGTGAAAACTTTTTATCACATACATCCTGCATTATGCCATCTTTTCTAAATACAGTCTCTGAGTCTCATTAGTGATAAGATTTTACCAACTGTTACCCAGGTCCTAGTCTGAACCCAGCATCAGATGCCATAAAATGAATAATGTCTCCTTGCCAATATTAAACAAACTACCAGGCAGTGAGAATGGTGAATCAGAAGACTTTTAATGTCCCACTACGATATTGGTACCATCTATGTTATCAGTCAGGCACTGCTAAAAAGATATGGCACTAAAATTGACTGTATTATTATCTTTGTTTGTCTGACAGAACTTTATTAACAAGCATTCCATATGCTGAAATCTCCTTCATCTGCACAAGTTTTTTAAGTCCTTTTTTTGGTACTGGGATTAAACTCACAACCTTGCACTTGCCAGGCAGGCTCTTATGCCACTGACCTAATTCTACCCAGCCAATTTTTAAATTATGCTTATTCCAATTGAAAGATAGCAGGCTGCTGCACCTCTTTCATAGAAGTAGCAGAAAAGCAAGAGGCCATGGCATTGTTCTGGCTTTTAGAAGTACATATATTTTTTCCACTTTTGGTGTGGAGCAAAGATTCATCTACTTCTATAAAATTCTCTTGCAGCTGAGAGAAAAGTAGAACACCTGAATTAAGATACCTTTTCAATTGAAATGACAAGTGTAATAGATGTGTTCCAAAATCATCTTCTCTGGGACAGGGCTATGTGCCTTCCTTAGATCCTGTCTGTGGGAGGAAATTACTTTGCAAAACCTTTCCCAGTCAATCATCCATCTGTTTTAGCTGCAAAAAGGTAACCTCCCTGGAATAAGAAAGGAACTCAACTCCTTTCATTTCAGCTAGTAATCTCTGACATTCTAAAAGTAGAGATAATAATTAATTGCAAAGTAAATTACAGATTGACCACATACACAAATAGCCCTCTCTCTTTGTTTTTTGTCTTCTGCTATTATGTATTTGGAGGGTTTTAAATAGAAAATATATGTATCTGCTATCATACCTCAACCAAAGGAAAAAATGCAGCTTCATTATTTTCATGCTTATATCCTCTCCTCACAGCCATCCCCCCACCCCACTCCCCATCTAATTCCTGCAGCATTTTAGTCAGTTGCCAGGGAACAGATTGCTGAGATAGCACATTCAACACTCCACAGTAGTTAAAGGCTGACAAACTACAAGATCAGAACTGTGTCAATCAAGACTCAGTGAACTCAACTGCATGAAAAGGCTCATTTTTAGTAAAAGAGGGGACAAATTATGACCTAAGTTTTTTCTGTCCAATGGAAAACCTATTTGGCTTGTGAGAAAAAGTCAGCCACCAGTTTCAATGGTAGAAGCTCCTGTGAGTATGTTAGTAAAAACTCACAGATTGGAGGTCTAATCCTGAAGCCATCACTGTGTTTGTACTGGTATTAAAAATTAAAATCTGTCCGAAGGACTGGCACAACCTCTTGTTTTAGAGAAATTAAAAGGTTAACAAACTACTATTCCCAGAAACACTTGGCTCTGGAGTTGCTTAACTTCATACAGAGTAGCATAGAGAGAAAAAGTTTTTAACACGTACTCCCACTTTATAAATGACTCAGTAATTCTGTTCTCTTAAGTAACTAAACACAGCACACAGTACAGAACTTGACAGAAGCCCGTAAGAGACGTTTTGTCTCCTACTGCACCACTGCCAATAGAGCTAAAAGGTTAAAGAAGTCATCAAACTTGTCAGACCATTTTTGGATGAGGTAGATTGCATAATTAGATGCATCAGCTGAGTTTTTAATTGCAGGTTTCATACAGGAAAGGGCAATGGTTCGAGTTTATAGAGACTCAATTTTATTGTTCTTTTGCTAATACTTTTCTGAGACCTGCTAACTACTTTATCTTTCTAAGTTACTTAGAAAAGTTCTGTTTATATGAAATTGTGGTAAGTGCATAAAATTGCCTTATTGATTCTTACTGATATTTTACATTTTTAAATGCAGTTTGACTTCCATTTGGAAACTGTCAGTTTGGCGCATGTTCCTGGGTAACAGGAGCAAATGAAGTGAATGTAATAATTTCCTTGACTATTGGAAGCAGAATTAGCCCAGGCTTCACATGGTTTCAGATATATGGTTTGCTTTTGCCTCCATTGAAGTCTAAAGACAAGAAATAGAAAAATAAAATCATTTACTGTTTTTTCTTCTGCATAATATTGGCAATGATAACAACATTTCTAAAGAGATATCGCTTTGAAGCAGATGGTAAATTTGAGACTGTATCATTTAAGACCTCCGTGTCAGCGTGGAAACGAGTAGAGGTACTGTCATCTGTCTCACACGCTATTATACACATCATCGAGATGCCTTAGAGAAGGCCACTAAATTGCTTTTATTGATGACAAAAGCTACAGCTGGTCTAGGTAGAGGCAGTGTGTTTCAATAGTAAACCTCATCAGCCACCCTCCTGTGGCTGTATAAGAAATGGTTCAGCATTCATGGCAAGCTAGACTTCGCTCAAACTTCTTACGCTCAGCTTAACTAGAAAGTGAATGTGACATAAATTTCCCATGTACAGAATTTTGTGTATCAAAATTACAGCATGATGGAAAAGCAAAAAAATGCATTGACTTATTTTCATGACTGGATGTCACTGTGCGTTGGGGTAGTGGGTAGGCACTACTTTCTCTTATTGCTGTTTGATTAAAAGGTGCTACTACAGTATTGACTTGATAATCTCACCAGGTACACATGCAGAGCAAAAGAAGAAAATACATTTTATGATTCACAAATTGATTTACATAAACCAAACAATCTTCTGGTTGTTTGAATGTAGAATGTTCTATTTTGCTTATTGGCCACAGGGGCAACAATCTCATATTGATGCCAGAATTCTGCTTTCATGCATTCACTCTGCAATGACAATAGGCTTTTGCCTCTCAGTGTTTAGATCTGCTTCATTTGGAAATCTTTTAAGTAGCAATAATAATAATGTTTTGAGGAAATTGAGTGGAACACTAAATTATTCTCTGATACCTAAGTTCAAACTGTGCAAGGCTAAAGAAGCTGAAAATCAATGCACTTTTAAAGTCATTAGAGATCATAAGTGAAATAAGTCTATATTGCTTTAGCTAAGCTTTTAGTGTGCTGTGGTATGATTATAAAATCAGCCTGAATCTGCATTAATTTCACAGTCTTTTTCTCTAAGAAGTCCAAGGGTGCATGATGAATAAAATGTAAATTTCCAAAGGCAGTGGTTTTATTAGTGCAAAGGGCAATGAGCCGTGTAGTTGGAGCACTGACCTGCACAGTAGCCAGTGCTGCTACAAGAAACAAGAACTGGCACTAAAGATTCTAGTTATTTTACAGCGTACAGAAAAAAATAAACATGGAAAGCTTTCAGGTCTCACAGTAGGCATTCAGAAAAATGTACACTGTTTTACGTATGTTAGGCTATAAGGATCAAGTACCTCATACATTTTAGAGTCACAATTATGAAAAGTTGTGAAAATTTCCATACAAACAAATCCAATGCAAACTTTTAAATTTTATTTTATGTGTGTTAGTGAATATTCTCAGAGTAATAAAGCATTTGTTTTTATTAACAATAATTGTTTAATAGTTTGTAGCAGATTTGGTATATTTGTTTACATTTGAATAACACTTTAAACTTAAACATTACTTTTTTAACTATCTTACACAGATTAGACATTGATTAGATAGCTTTTTGACCTGCTAAAATCTGTTAATTTGCCATTAGTGTGAAGATTTTCTTTTTTACTCCTTAAAAATCAACAATAAAATTTGAAATACAAAGCCTTGATGTGTGGATGCCCTTAGTGTAAAGATCATCAGCCAAGGAGAAAATGGAAAAAGCAACTTTTTATTTTAGAAAATGCAAACTAGATATTGCTAATTTCAAACCCTGTGGCTAAAAAAAGTATCCAGCCTCCTCCCCTAGTTTCCATTTAAAGAATAAACTAATAAATAAATCTTTCTGCTTTGGTCAGATTAGCAAGTCAGCACTGAATAAAAAGCAAAATAAGATAAAACCAAAGAGAGAAGTTGTTTATTTTTATGTACTACTGAGAACAGTGTCGTCTTGTGGCAGTTCTCGTAGACTGTGTTGGTTTAACAAGCGTCCAACCCTTTTGTCTTGTTGTTTTTTGTCTTTCCTGCTCCCTGTCCCCTTGTTTCCCACAGGCTGTGCGTTTGTCACATTTTCTACAAGGGCAATGGCACAGAATGCAATCAAAGCCATGCATCAGTCTCAGACCATGGAGGTACTGTATCATCTGCCCTTTCTTTGTTTTCTTTGTGCAAATGATGGGGAATGGTAAAGCAATTCTCTCCTGTGTGGATTGTTCACATGACAATCACAGATTTAAACTTTCACCATCTCACTTTTCATTCATTCATTCATATTCATCTTCTCTCTGTCTCTCCCTTCTCTCTCTCTTCCTCCCTTCTCCTCCCACCTCTTTCTCTGCATTTTCCCCTAATGACTTGAAATGCATTTAGTAAAACCTTCCACTTGCTCTGCAGCTATCTTATGAGCCTTTTACTGAAGCAGCACAAGTCCTGCATTATAAAGTCATAAGGCACTTTAAGCAAAGTGTCATTCTGGATCTAAACGACTAAATATTCCCCACTGTAGGACTGGTGTGAATTAACAGTAACAGTCCCCTCCCCAAATTGCTGCTTGTCCTGTAATAAGGCACAACCATCTTTTTTTTTTAAATGCAGAGTCAAGTAATTGTTAATGTAGTCAAATAGAATTGTGTTTCTGTATCTCAACAATGCTGGAGAAAGTGAATACTTCTCTCACTCCCACTTAACAGTTAAATGTTACTTTATGAGAACCTCCTAAAAAACTAGATTTGTCTCCTGACAAATTAGCAACAGCAAAGAAACATGAAGGCTCAAATTTAGTCTCCTAATGAGAGATAGTAACTTTAGGGAAAGAGCAATAAGCAGGTGTGGATGTACACCTACAGATATAGATGGATGGCTCTGTACTTTTAGTCTGTGATTTGGGTCATGGCCTTTCAGAATTTTGCACAAAAGCATTCCAAGAGTGATATGCCGTTATTTATTCTGTACTGTCTGACAGAATCATTTGGGAGTGCATGTTCTGCTGTATTACGTACATTGTATCTTTGTGTATGGGTGATCTTCTCTGGAGGTGGTGGCCTTGTGGTGTTACCGGAAGCTATGTTTTCATATTTTGAAAAACAAGATATTTTCAGCTTTATTTAACATGCAAAAATTTATTGTTTGAGCTTTTTTTCCCCCATTTTTGGGGATTTTATTTTTTTGTTTGTTTTTTGCAATGCTGCCTCTCCCAAAGCATGCTGGGAGCTAAGTGATCATATGCGTCATGTTTTCTGGGCAACTGTTTTTATTATGAATCAAAAGGTGGGTGGAAAGGGGGGAAGGAGTGTGCATGGCATTGTCAGTAAGTGTTTATTGTACTTTTCTGAGTTGTGACATCAGCATTGCAAAGCCTACTGTCTTTTTTGAATATTCATTTTGACTTTGATATTCCTAACATACCTTATATAATCAATGTGTTTTCCTTTCAGTGCAATGCATTTTTAAGATACTCCCATCCCCCACCTGAGGCAAGCTCAGGTGAAAATCGGCTACGATAGGGAATAATTAGCAGGATTTAAAGTATCTAGGAATGCAGTCTTGTACAACATGCAGTCATATATGTGATAATGTTTTGGTTTCCCCTTTTTCTTAGGCTTCTCCATTTTTGTGGATTTCCAACTATTTTTCATCATGGCGATTAAAATCTAAGAACTGTTGGGGGGGTATCTGTATTTGTCTTCCATACATGCTTTTATTCTTAATTATTTCCTGTAATTGAGGGCTTTATATCCAGGTTGGTCTCTCCTTAGATAATTTTTTAACCCAAATTCTTTCACCCATTAGAAAGATCCCTTCATTCAGAGTGCCCCAGTGAGGCCTCCAGGAATGCTAATGGAATTTGGTTTTCCTGCCTTCCCACAGGAGACTTGAAATCATAAGGCAGAACTGGGCATAAACCAACACCAAGAAACATAAGGCTTTCAAAATAGAAAGATCTGTTCTGCAGATTGGGGTATATTTATTCTTAAGAAATCATTGATCCTTTATTAATATCTCTAGTATACGAAAATCAAATTTGGTTATTTTTTAAACTGGACATCCATACTTAAAAAAGTCTTCAGACACTTTAATCAAAAAATTGACATTTAAATAGAATTATGCAGTTATAATTGTACAACTGAAATTATTTGCTTGGTTTTTTAAACTATTTTCAGGACCTGGCATACATCTTCAGCCAAGCTGTATTATCTAATTTAAAATGATTTGAATACTAAAAGAATGAAGTCTTCAGTTTTATAGGGAACTTTCTGTTTCTCCACTTTATTCCCACCTGTTTTTCTCTTTCACAATTTAAACAAGTCATTTTTAAAGCCATAATTATTGGTCAATTTTCTGCTTTTGTATCTTTTTTTTTTAGAATTTAGGGAAGGAAAAATAACATATGTACTGTTAGGAGACACTGTGATTTGTTATGCAACACCTTTGATGCAACAATAACATCTCTCTTTCATGACAAACTCCTTCTCCACATAATTTTCATCTTCAAAGTATTCTTCTTTTTAAAGTAATAGAGTGCTGAAACACAGGCTAAATAAAGAAAAATGAATTACAGGGGTTTTTTTAATGGTAGAATCATTATTTTTTATGCACTTGACTGAAATTTAACATTCTCTGCCATGACTCTGCCTACCAGAGCTGAAGATTCATACGCTAAAAATTTAACATTGAAGTAGTTATCTCATTTTCTCCAGTTTTTTTTTTAAATGATGACATGATGATAGCAGGTATTTGTAGCTACCTCCCCAATAACCACCCAAGGTGATAAAGAAAAATATACAAATTTGTTTTCTAAAAGAAAGAAAAATGACCTAAAGGGAATGGAAGCAAACAGTACCGTTAAATAGGAATATAACATCTCTGAGAAGAGTCTGTTATCATGCTGAGTTTCAATAAAAGTTTGTATTTAATCATTGGGTAGAATTACTTCTTTTTACCTCAGCAAGATGAAATGGCCTCAATGGTGATGGAATGTGCAGGCAAGCCACACTGGGAAGGAGAAAAGACTTTGAAGGAATGTTACCAAGTGGCAGATGTTCCAAACGTGCTTTGGAAAGGATTGTGCTTGAGATACTAGGCTATTATTTTCCCTGAGTAATGTATCTATCTCAAAGATGAATTCATCCTATTCTATGACTTTTGGCCTTTCTCACTACCCCCACCCCTTTCCTCTTAAAGGAAATTAAAACCGAAAGAAGCTGCTAGAATGATAAGATTATTAGGGAAAAAGACCAAGTAGAATCTTCCTTCTGCCAATTAAGATATACTGTATCTGCTTTGATTAGACTGTGGTTCTTTTTGGTGCAGTAGTTCTCAAGATTTTGGATAGAGTAGATGTGTCGTGGAAGGAAGAAGAAAGATCTGCCTGAAAATATGTGAACGATTGCTTTGACTAGTGCCTGTATTTTCTAACTCCTTCCTTCATCCACGTTCCTAAAATGAAACCCACTTCTCCTTATTACTATTGGATTAATATGATTTCCACTGTTCCTGAGTTCAAAAATACATAGCTAAATATTAAACATTAGAAATGGTTAGAGAGAAAGAGAAAAACATTATCATTCTAATTTCTCCCCTGACAAAGACAAGACTGTCTTTAAAACATGAGAGCCCTAAGGTCTAATTAAAGATAAGATCTTTTGTCTTGAAGGAATCCTGGAAGGTTGAAGGAAGACCCATGAAGAGAGCAGGATAGGTAGTCTGATAATCAGAGTAAGGAACCAAATGGCTAGACAGAACTACAGACCCCTGCCCCAAAACAAGCCAATGATAGATCTGGAATTTTCTTTTGATGATACTACTCTGTGAAGAAGGAATATCAAACCATTCTTAAACCATTCCAGACCATTCCATGTGCTACAAGGTAGTTAAAAGATCCAGCGCTGTCTGTCATGAGAGGATTCAACCAGGCCATAACTTCCTCTTCACTTTCCAATATGTCTGACCACAGGGCTGCTCTTCACCTATCGTGGTGAAGTTTGCTGATACTCAGAAGGACAAAGAGCAAAGGCGCCTCCAACAGCAGCTTGCACAGCAGATGCAACAGCTCAACACTGCCACCTGGGGGAACCTGACAGGGCTGGGTGGACTGACCCCACAGTACCTGGCGGTAAGTGCTAGAGAAAATCCTACGTGGTACCCCTGGAACTCTAGAAAGCTATGTTTCCCTCATGTGTGCTAAGTAACTCATTTTCCATGTATTTCGACTCTCAAGAATTAATGAAATTAGCGCATACACAGAATATTTTTGCAAGTGATTAACCTAAGAATATGACTTTTTTCTGAAGCAACATGAACAACATTCCATAGGCTAAATTTCAAACCAGTGTTTTGAGGCATCCTAAAAGCCCTGTATTAAAGAAACACCACATGCTTGAGAGCTGATAGGCTGATACTGAGAGCTGGCTGAGAATTTGCTGGCTTGTAGGTTGGTATGTGCCCTCTCTGAGTCTTAACTAAAAAATCTCTTCAACTTTATGTCTGTGATCTTGGGTCTTCCCATTGGAATTATGTTGATGAAATGAAATACTTCTTTCTTCACCTATGTGAACCCAAAGAAATTAGGTCCTATTTCAGGCCAAATAGACCTAATTCTCTGAACCATCCCTTGTATTTTATAGCTTTTATGCCTTCACATTATTGTGCTTTCTTTATATTACCCATTTCACTTTGTCAGCTTTACTGAAATACAGTGACCAGGACTTGACATACAATCCCCCTGTAAGATCTAAACAGGACAGAGTAGTGACCCCTACTGTGGACTTTAAAACATATTGTAGCTTCAGAGTAGCATTTGTAGCAATCAGCTCCGATGTGGGCAGAAGCAAATGAATACTTTTGAGTTCTTTTGTTTGTTTGTTTGTTTTTGTTTTTGGTACTGGGGATCAAACTCACAACCTCATGTTTGTCAGGCAGGCACTTATGCCACTGAGCTAAATCCCCAGCCCTGAGTTCTTATTTTTATTTGAACTACTACTAAACATGCTCCTTTACCCTCCTTTTTCTGCTTTAGATCCTAAGTGCTAGACTTTGACATTCATTAGTATTTCATGTTGTGAGTTTAGGCCTTTTATTCCAGCTGGGTGGGGCATGGATCTTGAGCAAAGGCATGTGTTCTGTCCTAATTCTGTCATTTTACATTTTAACTATCCCTCTCAGGATTATACCATCCACTAGCTTCAGTTTGTAGCAGAAATTGTACTGTTTTGTGAAGCATCCTCCCTGTTATCTTGAAATGCGATTATCTTGCTTGTTATACAGACGAAAAAGGGAGGCTGAGATCAAGTAACTTTACCAATGTTTGTACAGCTGCTGATGACTGATGGTGTTTGAGCTCTGTATTTTCTCACCACATTGACACTGCTGTTTATGGACTCTGAGATCCAGCTCACTTTTCTACTTCTAGCCCATTCCTCCTTCAGTGGCCAGCAGGGTACACTGTTGGTTATGAGAAACATGATTTTCCTGTCTTCATCTGAGTTATTAACAAAGGCATTGATCAAGTTTACTGTCAGCTCTGGTCACTATTCTGTCTTATCCTTAAAGACATTCTAAGTGATCTTTGTCAGGTGCCTTGTTAAAATATACATATATACATATTGTACCATCTCATTTTTTGTAGCCTATCCGTTTAGAAATTTTATTTTAAAAAAAACAAGTGCAGCTTAATGAATTTTGTTTTTCACGAAGATGTGCTGTTCAAGTGTTTACAGACCAGCACTTTAGTTATACATACCAGATTTTTTACCAGAGATTGACATCATACTTAGCTTATCATAGTTTCTAAGAGTGCAGCTTCTTGCTTTGTCATTTCTGAGAACCAAGACACATGGGCTGCCCACAGTATTCTGATACATCTCCTGTGCACCACAGCTCACTGAAGTCTCTGGCACGTTTCTGTGATCACACCTGCCTGAAAGAGAATTAATCTCAGCCTTACTTATAGAAATATGTTTTTAAAAGCTTATACTGTTTTTTTTTCCTCCTATTGTGGACATTAGTTCTTTCTTAGCCATGTCTGTTCCTACTCCTTTTACTTAAAATTCTTTTCTCTGAAAAGGCTCTGTGCCGTGAAGGCATTCCTTATTTCTGTGCTGAGCCATACGTTGTGACTCTGCCTCACAAAAGATTGGTTATCCTTGGAAATAATCCTTGGTCATGGTTTCATAACATGACAGGTAGTTCCAATTACCATAACAGGTGTTACTAATTCCTCAGGTTATCTTCAAAACTAATTTAATTGTACAAATTTAATTTTTAAAAACATGGAATATGAGGAAGAGGGGACTCATAAGCATGAGAATGGGAAACACAGCAAATCAAAATGTTATTTCTCTATTAAAATGAATAATCCCCAAGCTCTCCTATACCTCAGTGTTTTCCTCTTCCTATATATGAATAGCAGAGCACGTATGTATATGGATAAACAGAATATCTGTGTACCATATTCTAACAAAGTAGGAGGACAGATGAACATTGCAGACATCTTCCAAGTTTTAGTCCCTGAAAATACCAAGACCCATAATATCACCATCCCTGAGGCTTAATCAACCATTCTTTTTGGTGCTTTTGTATCAGGTGATCCATGCTTATTTTTTAGTCATATCCAATTTCTGAGTTTCTCTTATTAAACTAAAGAGATCCATACTGACCCACAGAACATTGTTTGACATAGCTGCAGATAAATTCTGAATGCTATTTCTAAAGGAGTGAATTAACTGTGTCCCTCATAAGCACATGGTGTCCTAACAACTTTTCAGTAATTTTATAAATTGTATCTTTTGGTGTCCGTGTATATTGGAATATATGAGATATATTCCAGTACTTCCCCACACTTCCCCACATACAAACTATATCTGTATTGACCTATCTTATAAAAAATAATGTACATCTATTCAGACATTTAATTTAGCATTTAACTTAACCTGAAGTTCAACAATGGCAGGAGCACTTGTGAACAGCTGCCTCATCCCTTTATCTTGTAGCACCCTCTGATTCTCTGTGGCAGGAAAAATATATTTTTTTTTAAGTTATAGGAGAAAATGTACTTTTCCACAGGCATTACACAAGGATATTTCTTTTTTTCAAACATTATAATATACTAACAATGCATAGGTTCCCAACATATATAGCACCAGATAATTCCAAGTTTTGAGAAACAGTATCTTTTTCTCTACCAGTGAAGACCACCTTAAAAATGACTAACCATTTTCTTGGTCTTGTGGCTGAGGCTATGATGGTATGGCTATATTATATCGGTAATTATTGTGATAATCTTTATGTTGGCCTAAAAATGAGTGGATCTAGGCCTTTCTAATGAAGAATGAAAAAAACCAAACTGTACAGTAGAAGAGAGGAAACGGACCTTGATTGGCAGAGATGAGTTATGGTAACTACTAGACTGCAGAGAGATATAATTAGTCATGCTATGTTGGTTTCAACAGATTTAACACCTGGTTGTTAAAAAGAGTAAATTGATTAATTGTTTTAAGGCAGCAGTGTTAGTGAGTTTCCCCAGTGTCTGTGTTTCTTAATAGAGATTAGACATTAATATGGATTTACAGCCCCAACTCTGGGGACCTTCAGTCTATCAATAGGCTGTGGCAGCCAACTCTATAAATGTAAAGTGAATGGATTTGCCCCTAGTTTAATGAGGAAGTTACTCTGTTCTCATCTTCACATTGTCTTGACTTTCCACTTGTGTGTTCATTTGCAGCTTCTGCAGCAGGCCACCTCCTCCAGCAACCTGGGTGCATTCAGTGGCATTCAGCAAATGGCTGGTAAGTAGTGAAGCATGCCTTTCCTTCTGTGTGTTATATGAATTTTTATGTGATTGATAGGGCAAAGAAAAGAATCAGGGAAAGAGAGCGAAGAATAATTGCCAGGCCTATTAGCTTTCTCTCTTAGGTGTTAAAATTGAAATCATCTCTTCTAAAATACTTCTCTGCCTTTGCATAAAGGGACTGAGAATTCCTACATACTGTACTTCCTTGTAATTTGTGAGGTTTTTTTAATGGGACTGATTACTGGGGAATTGCCAACCAGATTCCTGTATCCAGAGCAGCCAAAATGATTGACATCCCTCTAAAATTTTAATACTAGGCACTCAATAAAATATTCTGACCTCTGTAATGAAAGCCAAAATTGGAGGCCTATGTTTGATCAGTTTATAGTCCCTTGATAATGACAGAAAATTAACAGGGTGCCTTTTTTACACCAGTTTAGTACACCAGTTGACAGAATTGTGCATCAGAAGCATTTATGTGAAAGTATAAATCTTTGTTCCCAAGAAAATCAAAGTCTATGTTTGAAAGGCAGCTCATTGAAAGATCCGTTTTCCTAACAAGCTGTGCCAGTCCTAGCTAAGGTGCAGTGATTAGTGAAAGGTCACTCCTACTGTGCCACCTCCATGCTGATAACCCACCTTAACACAGAGTCAGGGAAGGCAGTTTGTGCAAGAAATCAGAACACAGGTACCCATTAACCTGCTGGGAGAACAGAAAGTATTTTTCTTGTGTGATTCAAAAAGTAGGAGAGAATGCAAGTAAAAACAGATTTTTGGCAGATTAGGATGAGAACACCTTGAGTCAATAAAATGAAATCTAAGTATGCAGAATAAAAACTAGATTTATCTGTCATTATGAAAAATTTTTTTCTACATTTTTTTTGTTTCAAATACATATTTATGGTGTTTGATTTTCACCTTGAATGAATCTAGAAAAACTTGTAGTGAGTCTTCTCCTCATACGTGTTCTGTGATCATCTGCCCACTGTGGCACACAGACTAATGGTAGCTTCTTGTCTGATGGCACCCATTGGCCAACTGTGAATACTGTACTGCTGAATGATTTATTGAGCTTCACATCTGTCAGCAACACCAGTTTGTTCTGATGGACTGTGTCTTTTGAATTATTAGAAAAAATTATTTTGAAATGATAAATATTAAATACCGCAATACATCTACAAGTAAGTTTGAGAAGCAGACATTAGAGCTAAGAGTAACAGTGAAAGGTTAATTTATTTTTCATTCTGTGAAGGGAATTGGCAAGACATTAGTAAAAGATCCATGTTCTTTTTTTAAAAAATGTTTTTGAAAGGGAAAAAAAAGAAAAGAAAACCCTCTCTGTTGCAATCTCTAAAATACATGCTAAGATTCTCATGTTTTCAGGTAGTAGGAGACCCACCCTGTTCTGAAATTAGGGGCTTTCCTTATAGGAAGCCTCAGGCTCTTCCACTCCAAAGTAGAATTATGCAGGAAAAAGTCCCTTAGTCCTGAAGCTACCGCCGAGTGTGTCTTCCCAGGCGACAGCCAGGCCTGTCATTTTTCATTAGGGTGTGTGCACCTCTGCCATGCCAGCCACAGGTCAGGATATTAGCATTTACATGTTCTGTCTGCTCATTTGAAAACTAAGGGTATCTGGGAGTCACCTTTTAAGGTGCCATGGAGCAGGTGGCTAATTTAAAGGCATTCTATAAATGCTCTGGGCTTTCCAAAATATCCATTTCTTGAACCTTCAATATGGCAAATTTAGCACAGTCTGCACAGGCTGAAAAACCAAATGCTAAAGAATCTATTATTTACCATTATTTTGAATATTTAAAATATTCAAAATGTAAGTATCAGCACTCTTGTTGATTTCTATCAAAGGTACCGTGTGTGTGTGTGTGTGTGTGTGTGTGTGTGTGTGTGTGTATGTAATTAGGTCTCATCTTCCTAAGTGTTTGTAGCATTATGGTTGGGGGGTGGTTTTATTTTCCCCAATAAAGAAAAGTTATATGGACTTACTCTTTTGTCTCAAAAGCAGGACTCAATTTTTTTCCTTGCCAATTAGTCTGTACCAGTGTTATGAAGTGATCATGGCATATTAGTAGTAAGGGTTAGTTCTTAGAAGTGATCTTTCTCAGTTCTCCCAAATGGAGGAGATTGTGCTCATAAAGTCCTCTCTTCCCTCCCTTCTGTCTCTGGGTACTGACTATTTATTGGTGCATCAAGCTACACTTTGAGTTCCAGGAGAGTATGTCCTGTCTTGATGACCAACTAACCTAGCTTATGGTCCTCTGAGAAGTTCTCTTGGCTATTTTTGAATTGATGAGTGTAGAAATTTGTAAACTGGCATACATAAGTTTGTATTCTGGATGCATTTCCAATGCCCGGTTATTGAATTAAGAAATTTGGCTTTAGCTTCATGTATACACTTTAAAAAAACTCATACAGGAACTAGTGCCAGTATCTTCATCAGTGAAATGCTAAGGGTTTGGAGACAGTTTGTGTAAAATAAAACATGTTACAGTACACATTATATATAAGGAATACAATAGAAGCCATATGAAAACAGAATTAAAGGAATGTTAAAGGTCACTTCTCCCTAATCCCACATAATATTAAAATGCTTGTTGAGTGATTAATGTTGTTTTATAGAGTGAGCACATACATAATTCATATGTAATTTTTATGTGTGGCAGTAGCATATTAATAAACTGCACATATATAATCCAAGTAATCTAGCTTGGATCACTATCACCAAGAGTGAAATATTTTCAAAACCAATAATATTTTGCTGTGAACAGCTCTCAAAACATGTTGGTCTATCCTGCGGAAGATTAAAGTTTATAGTTAGTCTTAAAATGTCTCTTTCATGCTGACAAAATATTTTCTATTTCAGGAGAAAATAAAATAAAGCCAAAAAAGAAATTTTAGATGGCAAGTTATTGAGTAGTTGCATCAATAAAATGAGACATTAACTATACTTTCTTTTCCCAGAAAAATCTTACCGTTCTCCTTTTAAACTAAAAATGTCTTCAAATGTATTTTAGGATTTTTATAAAAGTAAAACTTTACTAAATACAGAATTTAAAACCAGAAAATGGATTAGAATCAAATCTTGATAAGCTGAATTATTTAAGTATACTTACTGTGCATCTTTGAAACTGACTGATTTTATTTTCACTCTTAAGACTTAAAAAGTTGGCCATTTCTCAGTCAGTGATAGTATTTATTCAATGAATTGTTGAAATGTGAGAAATTTAGAGTCTGACTTAAGGCTGAGAGCCTGGATTTTCATTGAAAGAGAAAGGAATAAGGAGAAAGTATGTTTTTGATCTTCAGTTTCTTTATAGCAACTATTACATCTCAGAAGATCATCGTGATGAAAAAACAAGGTAGCATTTCACAAGTTTGTATTTAATCTCTCTCACTGTAATAATCATATAGTTATTTTCACAGCACACCAAAGACAAAACCACTATTTTGTTATTATAAAACACTTGGAAAAACAGAAGTATAGAAAGGTTAAGTAAGTTGTGAGACTGTAGCACCAGAAAGTGCCGTAATATTATTGTAGGGTAATTCCTTTAGAAATGGCTTGCCAGATCCTCCTTGCCTCAAACAAAGAATTAGATTAGACAAGCCAAAAACAATGTTAAAACTTTATTTGGAAAATACACAGTAAATAAGTATAGGAGAAAAGTACACAGTAAATGGGTATAGGAGAAACAGCAAATGCATCCATAGAGCAAATTTGGTCCAAAGAAAAAGGAGGGTAAAAGCAAAAATAAAAGTACACACCATGTAGACTATTGTGGAAACTCGTGTGATAGCAGCTTTCCATGATGGTTGGTCCTCCTTTATGCCATCTACATCTCAGAGATGAGAGCTTGTGAGAAGTTCTTTATATGGGGCCCTGACATAGTCTTGAATCTTGTAATTGACAGGTCTCACTCATTTTCCCAGCCAGCTTCACCATGCCATATCTCCTGAATCAATAAGGATTGTGATACAGAACCCCCAAGTCTTACAATTCTATGAGGTGTAGGGGCTGTTGGTATCCTATTTTACAGATGGGTGACTAAGGCTCAGGTTGGTTAACAAAGCTGTCCATAGTCACTGAGATAGCAGGTATGGATTCAAATTCTAAATTAAATTCAGCCTAACCCAAAATCTGAGCTGTCCCTGGCCCCCAAACACAAATGTTGCATGACACCCACACCAAGTATATTTGCATAAATACAAGCTGCAGTGATTTGTCTACAGGCATAGTTTAACAGGCCTCATGATAAGTCAAATCTTAAGAAAACAAAATCCCAAAATTGTTAAAAAAGGAAGCAATTCAGAGAGTGACAGAAAATTGCCTCCAATTATTCCACAAAATATTTCTAATTTATTAGGGATTTTTTTCCTAGACTAAGAAATTCTTATTAAACAAATTATAGGTTTGAAGCTGTGAAGAGAAATTATCTATTGATCAAGAGAAAATTTCTTTAATTCTAATTTTCAGTAAAGTTGAAAGTAACTCTTTCACTTTCAGAATAGCTAATCTAAATTTTTAAAGTAACAATAAAACTGTACAGTGCAAATATTTGCTTAAAATAACAAAAAAAAGCTGTCCATTATGGATTTTAGACCTGTTCCTTGAGAATATTCTGAGTATCTGTCACAAGTGGAGAAAAGGAAAGACATTTGCAAAAACAATGTAATGGAGGTCTGAGAAGCTCCAGTTGGAGATGCTCCCAGCAGGGTGAAGTGTGCAACGCCAGCCCACAAAGACTCTGTTCTTCCCTGAGTCTCCAACAGTCCGCACCACAGACACTTCCTGTGAATGTGCTAATAGGCCTTATGAGAATGTTCCATAACCACCCATCTGTCACTTTTTAACAGACCTGATTGGCAAGCACTTGTAACAACTGACATCTGTTCTCACTTATTGATATGCAGATTTATGGTAATTGCTATGAACAATAAGACACAAAATTACCTAAGGTGAACATTAAATTTTCATGCCTTTCTCCTTATATTTTTTTTAAATCTTAAGCTTTGAATAGGCATATTGCACATCTATTTTGTACATTATTTCTTCATTTTGAGGAGGATTTTTTTCCCCCATGAAATGAATAAAAAGTTGAATCCACTATTCCCATTTTTTTTTCTTTTGCTACCATCACAGCCACTCAGTATTAAATTTCTTAAAACTATAAGGTGTTGTATGCTTAGTTACCAAATTATTGCCCCTGGATCAAGGGGCACTCATCTAAACGGAGTGCATCATGAAGTTAAATATCCTTGATTTTTTTCTCAGAAAAGCTGTTTGCCAAGACAGAACCAGCTTCCCAAGGGTGACAGGCGCCTTTCCGTCTGGTGCCCTTTCATGGTGATTTTGTAGGAGTAGCCAAGAGAAAACCTGTAACTGTGGGAGGAGGTGGAAAGGAGGTGCCTGTGACAGGAGCTGAGAAAGAGGGAAAAGATGAGGAGCACTCACTCCCCATAGAAGAGGGAAAAAAAAAGGGAAAAAGAGCCAGAAATACAAATGAGTAGAAGCAGAAACCTGGCCTGAGACTGCCTGTGTAGCCCCCATTGCTGACTTGGCCTTGGGAAGAACTGCACAATATTGATAAAACTGGTCCTGCCAACAACTGAGGTCCTGGAAGAGCCAGGGTATGGAAAGAATGAAGCTCTGGGTAGGAGCCTGTCCTACCAGGTGCCCCACATGGCTTCCTTCCTTGGGCTGCTGCCTTTCCCCAGACAGAAGAAGGGGATGTTGAGGGGATGATAAGGTGAGTGCTATAAGCTTATTCCAGATGAAAGTTCCCTAGCTGTCAATGCATTTGTGGCAGAAAGAGCCACAACTATCAGTAACCAGCAAAGTATGCAATGAAGGGTTGAGAAACACTGCACCCATAAACATTTCCCAAGCTCTTTCCACTCATCTCAGAGTCATTTCTGTGAAGTAAGAGGGCATAAGACACATCAGCAACATTTAGAAAACCAAGGCTAGTGAAGGAATATCCTTGGGGACACTACCTGGGAGAAAAATACTGGGCAGAGGGAGAAGCCACCTTCTCTGCCTTGCAACCCCATCCAGGATGGAGTGAGACTGTGGTGAGGGGAAGAGCAGGTTCTGCTAGGAGCCCAGGTGCTCAGCTGTGTGGCCTCCTAGCTTCCACTTCTGCTTGGGTGTGTATGTTCTTGTTCTGAATGGGAGAAGCATTTCTTTTTGTTCTTTCTTCTCTTACCTGCATTGTCACTCTTTAGCTCTAATTTCTTGATTCCTCACTTTACACAATTACTGTCCTAGACTGAGGCTTATTGGTCAATGTTTTCCTATAAGGACTTGTATCTTTTTCTAGTTATCTATGTAAGTCAGGAGTACAACTTTTATGATGTTTTATGGTTTAGATCTAAAATGTTCCCCAAAATTCTCATGTGTGTGGAAAATGACTGGATCATGGAGGCACTGTACTCATCAATGAATTGACCCATTTTGAGTTGAGTATCTAAATATGCTGTTAGGAGTTGGGGTCTGGTTAGAGTGCATCGCTGAGGGTGTGACATGGAAGAGTCTATTTTTGTCCCCAGCTCTTTTCTTCTCTCTGTTTTCTGATTGCCATAGAATGAGCAGCTTTCCTCCACTTAGGTTCTTCCATGCTGTCACTACCTTGGAGCCAGCCAACTATGGACTAAATCCTCTAAAATCTGTGAGCCAAAAAGTAACTTCTCTTCCTTAAAGTTGTAAGTGTAGGGTATTTTGTCCTAGCAACAATGTGACTAACACTTAGGGCTATCAACAATAACAGAGGTTCACACACACTTATTCATAAGTGTTTGGGAGGTTCAGAGGCCATCTGAATCCCATCAGTGAACCTCCAGATGTACTGGGGGTGAGGACATCAGCATGCAGCAGACTCAGTAGAGAGAAGAGTAGCCTTGAGTCCATTTGTTCACTGAGACAACTAAAACCAGTGAGCCATGGTGTGTGGGATTCTGAGAATGAATGCAAAAGGGAATCACATTAAGAAATTAAAGAATTGATTAAGTGATTTAGCAACCAGAGATAGTACATACTTAAAAGGTTACTGAATGGTTCAAAGTAGTTACTGGTTGACTCAATTCTTAGCAACTAATTAACATAAGAGCACAAATTTAGTCCATGAATTTCAGACACCATAAAGTAAGCAGAGAGCAATATTGTAAAATGCTCTGTCTCAGGCCTAGCATTTCAACTAAGCAAGACTTATGTTTGATAACTAAACACCTCACTGGGCTAAAACACCTCACTGGACAACTTGCATCTGTTGATAGTGTACTAGAGGTTAATAAGACCACTCTTGGGCAAATGCAGGGAGCAAGTTAAAGTTTACATTGTTTTTGACTTGGCTCTAGGGCCTTTAATGAATGTCAGTGGGTGAGATAAACAATAAA
This sequence comes from Hydrochoerus hydrochaeris, assembly GCA_004027455.1. NCBI lineage: Eukaryota > Metazoa > Chordata > Mammalia > Rodentia > Hydrochaeridae > Hydrochoerus > Hydrochoerus hydrochaeris. The sequence continues at coordinate 56,016 of PVLA01002210.1, read as the reverse complement.
TATGGTTCTAATAGGTATTTACAGATACTCCTCATTTAATAGCCTACCTGCTTAATGATTGTTCAGACTTACACCCAAGGTGCACTGTTTGGATTTACTACCTACCACTTGGATTTACAAACTAACCTCTGTGTGTGTGTGTGTGTGTGTGTGTGTGTGTGTGTGTGTGTGTGTGTACAGTTCTGTACATCTCGTTTATAGAGCATCACAGTCTTTTCGGTTCCATATACCTTGTTTATACTGTAATTTTTGCTGAATTGTACTGTACCATACAGTAATGTTATATTCTGTTATACATTACAGTTCTGCATGTAAGAGTTATATGAATAAAAGCAAAATCATCAAGTTGGAGTTTCCTCTATTTCTTCATTCTGAATATTATAATATATATACTATATATAATTCCTTATTTAATAATCTAGTCACAGGAACTTAATTCAATCATTAAATGAGGAATTAGATTAATCAATGATTGAGTTGATATTGATACTGTCATATTCCAAAAAACTTACAAAGAATGAAAAACTAAAACTTTGGTTAGCCCTATAGACAAAACTACAGTAATGTATTAAAATTTTGTTCTGTTACTTTGTTTATTCATCTTATACAAATGCATCCATCATCTATCATATACTCAGTGTGTGTATATGTGTGTGTGTTTGTTTAGGTGAACTCAAAAATTAGTAATAAAATCTTTTTCCTCCAGGAACTTAGTATTTAGTAATGAGGCTAAGAAATACATATAAATAGTGTCAAAGTAGAATGAGAGTTCTGCACAGATACGGAAGTTAATGGATGCCATACAAAAAGCACATCCATTCAATCCACACTGCAGCTTCTTCAGAGGAAGACTGGGTATGGCAGAACACACGGGCCCCAGTCTTAAAAAGGTTTGATACCAGTGTTATGAGGTCTTAGCCAAGGACTGGATGTCTCTAACCCAAATGAATGGGCTTATCCAAGCCACCAATGTGGCTCCTCCTGGCCATGTGATTCCAATACTATAGCTCCTACCTTGAGAGGAACCTGTCTCTGACTAGAATGATGACTCTACCTGTGATTGACTGGGGACAGGTACATGGTAAAGGTTTTAATTTCAGTGCTGCATCTGCTTATGTGCTTTGCCGTCTGTTGGTGATGTCGTCTAGTCATCTGATTTACATCACTGAAACATCAGAAGAAAGATTCCTCACAAGAGGAGACAGATGAATCCATATAAGTGTGCCTCCACTTCTCCCAAGATCTCTCACAGCTTGAGTGCTATTATTACACCCAAGTGTGAAGTGCATTTGTGTTGCCGGCAGGAAGTAAACGCCTTTGATAGATCCAAGTGGATCTACCTACACGAAAGCGAGGCAGCTGCCATATCCCTTCCATTTCCATTTTGCTAAAGTAAAACTGAAAAAACCATACATATAATACCCACAATTTCATAAATATGTGACACTTTGACCCTTTATCAGAGAGGAAACGAGAGATGTTTGTTCCCTGTTGTATTTGGTTGACAAAACAGAGTTGGAGGAAGTCTGTATGTTTCTTACAGAACTTCACAGAATTCAACTTTGCTGCTTTTTTTTTCTTTTTGTTTGTGCCCTGCTTCTAATGATTCCCACCAAATAAGTGGGTTTTACCCTAAGCCAACAGGTTTAGATGTGTCCTGGAAGAAGACAACAACATCGTTTTGAACAAAATGCAAACACATTTTGCAGAAAAACATCAGGCTCTTTTCTGAGTAGACATAAGCCCTGGTAGCAAAGGCCAGGGCAAGATGGCAGAAGTACTCTGCAAATCTCAGCAGCCAGGCTGTGAGCCATGTTTTCTGAGGGCCCCATGCTAGTGGCTGGGGCTACCTTGGGTATATTATTGGAAAATGCTCCTATACCTACCTCCACCATCATGTAAGGAAGCAGTTATCAAGCCACTCTCCCTAACACAGATTAAGCTTTCAATAGAAATGTATGAATTATCTGAATTTGAAGCATGAGAAGGTGCAATTAAGTTGATTAAGTCCAGTACCTTTCTGTGTAGAATGCTTCTATATAAGGAGAGAAACATTGTTTTCTGTTTCTTACATGTGTGTTCTCTTACTATGAAGTGAACCATGGAAAGACTTAGACTATTCCTGTGATATAAGAAATAGAAGAGGAGGAAGAAAGCTGTCAAAAGTGCGTGCAGCACATACTCCAGGCCCAACCTTACAGCAGTGCCTCAGATCTCTCATCTGAGCCCACCCTCATGTTCCTTCATGCTCATCTCTCTTATTTTTGCCTAATTTTTACTAGTCAAATTCATTCTAGTTAAAGAGACCAGCTTTAAAATACTAGTTCATTTAAAATACAAATATTTTACAAATACAGCTATTAATGTTCTGCCATTTTATTCATCACACACTTAGTCCCAAACACAACTGCATTTAAGTTTACATTTAAATATGAAGAGAGTTCAATGTCAATAATAATAGCTGCCATTCATGGTATACTTAAATTATTCCCAGAGTAATTTGCATCCCTTACCTTATTTGCACAACAGCTCTCAAAGGTCAGGTACAGATAGTAGAGCCACTCACTAATCAAAAATGGATAGATTGAGTAAAGTATATGAACTAGTAGAGCCAGGATTAAAATTTATATCAGTTCAACTTCCAAGGATAAACTGTAATTTCCTCCACAATACTTTACATATGTATTAATTAAGAGTTTATCCAAAGCTTTTCTTCAGCTTGTCCAACCCCAGGTCTCAACATTTCTTGACAACTACATCATAGTTCACAAGGCCCCACTGTGACCAGTTAGTACAGAGCAATCTCTTCTTTTCTGGTTTCCTTTACAGCATGGAAAAGAGCAGTTGGGATAGTCTTTGGGTAAGCTAGGCAGTGCCAAGTGAGTTGACTGCTGAGAATTACTGGGTGAAATGTAGATGCCCTTCCTTAGTACCTACTGTCCAGCAATAGAAGATGGATCATAAAGAACTGAAGGTGGTGTCCTCTGAGGAGACATGGAGAGACCAGCTCCCGTCTAGCTGGGATGTATGCCCCAGTCATTGAGGCAGCTCTTAGTGAGCATGATATCCCAAGTGAGTGCAGGGGGCCTTCTCTTCTTGTCACCTGCCTCGGTTTTGTGAACCTGCTCTTCTTTGAAAACTGGGAATGTTGGGCCTATCGCTAATGTTACATTTCTCTTCCCTCCACAGGCATGAATGCTTTACAGTTACAGAATCTGGCAACACTGGCTGCTGCTGCAGCTGCAGCTCAGACCTCAGCCACCAGCACCAATGCAAACCCTCTCTCCACCACAAGCAGCGCCCTGGGAGCCCTCACGAGTCCCGGTAAGTAGAAGGTGTTGCTCTTAACCATCAGATGGTGCAGCAAGAGTAACACAATCCATGGGTCTTCACGCACCCACATGCAAGGAGTGAAGTTAGGTATCTAACCACAGAGCTGGGCAACTTGCAGTGGGCATCTGGGTTATGACATTTCTTAGTTTCCTTGAGGAACAAAAGGTGAATGTGTTTTACTTTCCTTCTAAGGATAAAATAAGAAAAGTTTTCAGTGAAGGACTCCACTATGCTAATGATTCCCTCATATTGGCCTTGCTTTTTAAAGACTCCGTTGTCCATTCAGTCCTCCTTAAGTTGTCTGTCACTGTGAAGACTGTCAGTCTCTAATCCTGCTTTTCTATCCTATCTTTCCCCCACCAAAAAAAGAAAAAAAGAATGTTAAAATCTCAAAATCCTTAATCATTCCAATGTTGAATTTCACAGCAGGTCCATCTTTGACCTCTGATTTAAAATCCATGATTAGCAAGGAATATCTTTGTTGTGTACTGACTAGAGTCAGCTTCTGGACTGTGTAGTTCAAACTCTTCCTCAGAAATTTTGTAGCTTTAATCAAAAGCAGATGTCATTTTTCCTTTCACACAATTCAGATATATATGGTTGCTTAGATACTGTGATTTATTTTCTTTTAAAAAATGAAAAGGCAGTCTGTTTCACTGGTTTGTCATCTTTGACTTTTCTAGAATTTGATAGATGATCTCATCTTCATTACATGAACGAATTAGTGAAGATGATCTCCAAGTTTCCTTCTAACTTTGAAAGTCCCATGACCCGCTATCAGTTGTGATTAAATGGTTAGCTAAGTGCTGACAAACTGAATGTAATACTTTAGGGTTTTCTTTCAGAAAAATATAGAATAAAAGCTACAGCACACTACAGCTGAGTTTTCTGAAGATTTGTGACTTCAGAGAGCAGTCAGACATGCTTCTTAAGCCCAAGGCCCTCAACCTTTGTCTTTTTATTGAACACTGTATATCCGAAACATTTCACCCTCAGTGGGAAAAATACAGAAGTATATGATACTTCTAAATGTGGGAGTAGAAAAAGCACAGATATTTAGAAGTATATGATAGATTGTGCAAAATCTCATTGCTATAGCACATGTGTAGTGACTTCATTCTCTAAAATATTTTAAAAATTTACCGTTACTATATATAGGGTTCATTCTATACAATATATAGTATTCTTAAAAATCACCTTTAACTCATTTTTTCAAGAAATTAACCTATAGTTTTAATGCAAAATATTTATTTAAATCTTTTAATAACATCTTTTGAGAAATAAACATTTTAACCTAATTTTCCCTATCAAAATAAGTGATTTTCCTTAAAAGCAAACTAAAAATGTCACCTCTTGATTCATCTGCTTTATAAATCAAATTACAAAGTACTTTCTTAAATAGGACTTTCTTCTCCCAAATGAGGACTATGAAATTACATTAAAGTAGCACAAAGTATGATGCATGAATTTTATTGTATTTTTAGTCAGAAGACTTGTCAGTTTAAGAAGCCAGTATAAAAGCAAATGAAGCTGATCCATGCAGATAATGTAATTCAATAAATAATGTCTATGAGGTGGTTGTACAGCATCAGGCACTGTCCTAGTGCTGGGAAATGGCAGTGAACAGGACAGGGATGCTCCTTCTCTCTTGAATTTTTCACACTCTCAGGAGGAGTCAGATGATAAGGAGATAAGTGTATGATATGTGGTAAATAAGGCTATTAAGAGTGCTCAGACAGAAGGTGGAGAAGTGAATGATTAAAGGATAGGACATTTGAGCAAAAGCCCAAAGTGAGAGAAGGAATTTATAAGAAGTCTTCAGAGAACAGAGCAGGTGTAGAGCAATGAGGCAGGAGAGAGCTTGGCATGGTGGTAATCGAACAGACAACCGTCATATTGCATAGAGAGATAAGAGAGAAGTGAAAGGTAAAGTCTGTGTCAGTGGGCTCACAGCCATTCAGTCATGATGAGGGTCACAAATTTATTGCAGCCTTCTTAAAATGTGAGGAACTAGCCTAGGAGGATGGCTTGTGTGTTTGCCAGGGGGAATTTTAAACATTTTGACCATTCCTTCCCCCCACTCCCAGACCACAGTGAAAGAGAAAAATGTGTGTGGAGATGTATTTTCCTTCTTCCTGCCCTAGTCAAAACGATTACTAGCAACTTGTCTTTCCCTTTACTCATTCTGCCCTTCAGTGGATTTTGCTACCTCAGGTATCATGGAAAGTGATTTTTTTTCTTCTATGTTAGAAATATTTTGTATAATGCTAAAAGTATTCCATTAAAATCCTGATATGTTGCAGCAGAAACTATGTAAAACTATGTTTCAATTCTTTTTTTAAGTGTAACTAAAAAATTGTTTAAGGGCAAGATAATTTGTCCATCAAGGACTTTTTCAAAGTCACACAAAGTATGGTTGGTAGAATTCATGACTCTTTACTTCATCAGGGAAATTCCCTATGAAATTAAAAAAAAAAAAGTCAGAAGCCATTCCCAAGGCTAGTGCCATTAATTGTTTGATAAATAATAATAAACTGACCTTGCTGTTGATACAATGAGCAACTCTAGTCATGCAGTGACATGCATGGAGGCCTTATCTCCTCACTCCTCACAGGGCTTGGGTTTACCCTATTAAATATGTTTCTTAAGCTTCAGACAAATTTATCTAGAAAGGGACAATTTAATCCCTCAAACTATTAATTTTTTTAATACTTACAAATTTCTCTTTTCAATTTTGCATACCCAGAAAAAGTCTCCCTACAGCATTATTATAAATGATTTTAAACAGTCTTGGCATTAGAACATGAAAGATTAAGCTTTAATTTTTGTTTTAAAAAATCCCCTTAGGCAATAAATAGGTCCTTTGTCTCATGGCCCTGAAATAAGAATTAAAATAGTTTAAATTGCCTATGGTTAGAATAAGTGTTTCATGCAATTATCAGATGGTAGTGAATAAAATTAGAAATTAAATGAAAGAATAAAAACCAGGTAAGTGGATATTATAACTTTTATGAGTTTCTCATGGGTCTTTTAAAGTCTAATTTAATCATGTTTCTTGTCTTTTATTTTGATATGATAATTTTTGTTTTGTTTACTTCAATCTCCTATTTAGTTAATTCTTGAGTCATTTCTTCTTACCCAGATTTGAACTGTTTTTGAGGACCGTGTCTCTGTGTTTCAGAAGAGACGAATTGTAAGGTGTGTAGTTAGGTATTAAATGCATGTGTTGTTTTGTCTGGTGATTTTGAAAGCTTGGGAAAAAGCATTATTGTTACCACATGTGAACCACTCTTTGGCATTTTCAGTCTAAAACTTAATATTACATTCATGTACCACATTATTACACTGACATTCTACTTTCTTTTTAAAAGAAAAAGATGTTTTAAAATTTCCCAAATGCTTATATAAGTGCAGACTCAGTCAAGTGCATACTTCAAGATAATGGATAATTTCTTTCAATAGTGTAAGGCATTTTAAAATACTAGGAAGCATTATTCCATTCCCATCACAATCTTCAAAAAGTTTTCTCTTTTAAACTCTTCACGGTGTCTCTACCTCCATGAAGGCTATGACACACACAGTTGCAAGGAAATGCTAAAGCCTCCTTATGGACTGTTTGAGGCTAACTGGTTGAAGGTGTTTTAATGTGATTCAGGGCTTTCCTGCCCTTCTCACATAGTAATGACTGATGAATGAATTCCATTCCTGTTGCATACCTGTGTCAACAAAGAAACAAGAATTCAGCTCTCATAGTTATCCTATAGCCTTACAATATGCATTTTGTCACTACTATCAATATATCTGTACTTCTATCATATGAGAGGTGATTCATAGGCTCATTGAACTCACATGTTCCAGACTTTTACATAAAGGTGAGTTGGGCCCTACCCTACCCATGCTAGAGCAGTGACTTAGGTGTGGAGGATGATCAGGTCAGGAGAGATGGACTGACAGCACTGAGAGAGCAGTCTCACTAAGGGTACTGCAATGATAACCTCAGAAAGTCTAACAAGACTAAATTTTTCCACTAACCAGTTCATCCCACTCTCCTCCCATCTTAAGTGTCTCATTTCAGTTACTAAGAGAATTCAGTGACTTCTGCTTCACAGCCACTGCTTCACAGTGGTTCTTTAGCACACTAATCCTCATGCCACTTGTTTCTCCCTGTGAGTATCTCTTTGTCCTCCAATGGACTGTTAGTCTGGATGAGGCACTTGTTTTTATATCCTTTGTGCTACTGGAAAGCCCTCCAAGTCAGCTACTCTCTATGCACTGTCTGCAGAACAGAACAGCCCTGTTCAGACACGTATGCAATATCATCAAAAAATGCAGTGAATTTAAAATGGCTTTTAATTACAGTTATAGAGACACATAGCCATTAATCTATCTCAAAAGACTCCCTCTCACTTTGAACACTCTCATTCTATTGTTTTTGTCACGTTCTGAAGCAGGTCTGGAAGTCCTTTTTTGTGCATCTCTTTAGTTGTGTCATTATGGGTGCCTTGTTATCCTAAAATGATTCAAAACATCTACCTTTCATGCTCATATTGACTTTGAGGAAGAGCCATAAATCATACTATGCCAGAAAATGTACTACAATAGTAAGGTGGATGACCACACGGCTTTTAAGAGCCTACCTTTTTATTGGATGGCACACAGCAGCATATACCATATTTTTGATCATACCTCCTAAAGATACTCACAATACAACTTCAAGAACTATTCATCAAGTGGCAAGAATGTTGGGATAAGTGTGTTTGAAGCAGAGGGGGGTATTTTGAGGGGGACTAATAGCATTGTCTTTTACTGTAATAAAATTTTTATTTAAACATTAACTATATATTTTGATCATGCCTTGTAATATTCAGCTCAATGTAGTCTAGGCTAGAGTGAAACAAACTCCTGAGCACTGAGTCTGCTCCATTCCTTCATAACAGAATTGTACTGCCCCTAGGCAGCCCACACTCCAGCCAAATCAGATCATTCTTCATCCCTACCAGAGTAATCCTTTAACCTGTGGTTTCCTCTACTTAGAATGCTTTCTCTCCTGTTTCTCTCCATGTAAATCTACATCACCAATTTCTTGTCATCCTTATTTTTTGAATGATTATGTATAGATATAAAATTGGTATTTTAAATATACATTATATAATGTATAGTAATACTTCTGTAATTAAGCCACAATAAAAACATTTTGGTTTTGTTCTGTTTGAGACAACATCTCACACTGTAATTCAAGTTGGCCTTGAACTCACTATGTTGCCCAGGCTGGCCTTGACCTCACAGTGAACCTCCTACCTCAGCCTCCCAGATGCTGAGATTACAAGCATGTGCCATCATACCTGGCAATTAATTGTTATTTCCAGTACCTTACTACTTACCATTTAGGAATCAGTGAAAATTCCCCTTGCATTTGGAACAAGACATGACACTTCAGAGGAATGCTCATAAGGAGACATTTATTCTGTCTACTACAGTGAACACATCACTAGGAAAACACCTGTCATGGTCATTCTGATAGGGTAGTAACTCCACCTTTTAATCCATGATTTGGTCCTTGAGGACTTCACAAATAGCCACACCTTACGTGTGCATATTCAGTTCTGAAAGGTTTCTGAAGCATGAATCAATACTACCTTGCATTAGAACAAAGTCATATGATGCTGTTGTTTTTTATTATAAGATTTTACAAAGAACAGCATTCAAACAGTTCTTATGTCACGATACAGAATAAGCAAGAATTTTGTGCCAAAAAAAGGTATTTCATTTTCAGAAGAACCACCTACTCTAATGTGCACTTTTGAAAGATGACACAATAGATCCTCTTCAGCAAGCACCCCTTAATTATGTGTGCATCAGTAATTTCACATCACCTTCTGGTGTGCCTACACTAAAGTAAAATCCCATTTAGTTTTTCACAGTATTTTTATTTATACTGTACTTATAAAATATAGTGCATTTATTAATTCAGGAACCAGTTATTCATGTCAACACTAGTAGCTCTCTTACCTCCTGTTTTTCTCTTTATGCTCATCTTTTGTCATTACTTACTTTTAAGGAAAAGTAAATCTCAAAGCAGTTCTCCCCTTTACTAGCTTCTTTTTAAAGTGCTTTAGTCAAGCAGACTTAAGACATTTAGTAAAATGAACTATTTTGTGGGACTGAATCAGTAAAATAATTTGAATAGCTTTTAAATATAAGCTATAATTTTTACATCCTTAGAAAATATTTTCATAGTGAATATTTCTTTACCATTTGATAAATTTTTGTAAATTGGGTAAAGGTGAAGGAGTAAGACCTTCTTCTTTTGGGGGGTACCAGGACTCAAACTCACAACTTCACACTTGTCAGGCAAGTGCTGTGCCACTGAGCTATATCCCCAGCCCAAGACCTGCTTTACCTACTTTCTTCCTCTTCTTTAAACTATTTTCCTACACAATTAATGCAATATGAGCATAGAGTGGTTTCCACCCCTTGAGGATAGATTTAGCAGAGGGTAAAAATAGGAAATAAAAGGGCTTTTCCATAGAGAGAAGGCACTTCTGTGGCTTCTCAACAGAAGTCTTACATAAAAACCAAGAGTTTTGAAGATTAAAACAAACAGGAATTATGTGCCCTTCTAGTAAATGGTTGTTTCTTTGACCATCCTGCTGCAAAAAAGGGAAACCATGCAAACAATCTCCCAACCAGAAAGTTTTGAAGTTTGCTGCATATACAGAGTTTGGATATAAAATTATCTTTAAATTTAATTAGCCACCAAAAATGACACGAAGTCTGTTAATCAAAATAGAACTGCAACTAGTTCTCTAATTTATACTACAGAGTCCTTGTTAACTGCCAGAGGGTCCTCAGCTCCTGCCTTCAGAGTAACTTTCACACAGTGGATAAGCAGCTTGCAGTTGATGAGAAGCCCGGACCTAGAGCAAACTGGAGTCTCTTAATAGTCCTGAACTAATGTGAAGTTTAATAAAGCTGCACAGCAGAGTGGGAAGAGGTATTTATGGTTCACCACTGAGCCCACACATTTACCAAAGTAGACTCTACCAATGCTCAAGGTTCTGCCTGTTGGATTCTGTCATCCTGTGGGTAGACAGATTATGTCATGCATTCTTAGGGGTATCACTCAGTGCAGTGTTGTTTAGGGTGGGCTTTTTAATATTTGCAGACATTGACTCTTGTTTTTAATGTGTTTGCTTTTCCCTTTTAGTGGCACAGGAGTTTGTGTTTTGATAAGTGATGGCGATTTACTTTTAAATATTGCCCAGACTCATGATTATGTAGCGAATCCATAATCAGATCCACTTGTGATATTTGTATGAGCTCATGGGTATGTTTTCTGTCCAACAACCATTTGATAAGATTTTTATTCCCATTAAATTATGCCGCTATGTGAAAAACCATGTTAGCACTGCTAGCACTGGAGAAAAGTTTGATTTGTTTTTCAATTGGCTTTTATATTAGATGGCAAGAACAAAAACTTTTAGTCACAACTTCCAGCAGTTTATAAGTTAAGGTCTATTTTTTTACAGTTGAGTTATTTTTAAGAAATAAAGTAGAAATGTTTATTTATAAGTTAATCCTATAAAGTTCTATTAACTATGTTCAATGGGCACATAGAAAAATAAGCAAAATACACCAACCTGTAAAATCTAGTTAGAGACCAGGCACACAGGTGAAGTATGTGGTATCAATGACAGGAGAGATTGTGTCTTGAGGAAATGGGAGGAATATTAATAGGTGAACTGACATTCAAACCAAATTTTTAAGAATTGATAGGATTTCTGTAAGTGGAAAAGGGATGAATATATAGAAAAAAATTAGCAAATTGAAATTCATCTCATTTTCACAACATGAAATAAATGGAAAATAATAGCCATGTAGGACCTCAAAATTGATGACTAAGGAGCAACAGATTTTTTTTCTATATAGGCAATGAAGAACCACTTAATTTAATTTTGAAGGATGTCAAGCCCAAGAATATCGGTGATTAGATTTAGCTATAGATTTGATGTGAGGGTGAACAAAAGAGAAGTTAAAAGATGACTTCACTGGGTTCAGTTTGGGTGAACAGTATTGTTTTCATTAGTAGAGAGGGGATTAAGAAGAAGGAGATGCTTGTAGGACAAGATTTTATTTGGCACATGTTGAGCTGATGCCCATATGAACTGTCTATTTGTGGAAATAGACTCAGTAGTTGGATATCTGACCCCCAAGTTTACCAAAGACTGGAGCTAGAAAAGTGGACTGAAACTCAGTTGTAGAGGCAAGTCAGGCTAACTTAAGCTTGAAGTCATTATGCTAGGATCAACCCCTCTTTACTATTATTGAAAAAATTCATTCAATTTTCTCAATTGTGCGATGGAACTATTCACTTTCACATTCCTTATTGAAATTTTCATATATTTCATACATGTATATGTATGTATATACTTACATATATGAAATAACTTAGTCATCACTGGAACAAAATACCCCGTATGTACAACCTGGAGAAGTTTATTTTTGACTCACAGTTTCAGTGGGTTTAGTCCATGGTCAGATGAAACCAGACAGAAACATCACAGTGGAAGGTCCTAGTAGAGGAGGAAAGCTGTTCACGTCATGATGGCCAGCAAGCAGAGAGCAAAGGAAGGAGCCAAGGACAAGAATAAGCTTTGCAAAATCACCCTCCCCTCAGTGACCTGCCATCACCTCCAAATAACGTATGAACTCTTTAATGAACTAATCCACTGATGAATATAGCACCACCATGACCTATTCACCTTTCAAAAGCCTCACCTCTGAACACATGAGATGCTGGGAGACATTTTATATCTAAACTATAATAACATATATATAAATGTATACAATTTCCTTTTGTAAAAGATAATACTAATGTATTTTATGGGAAAATTTTCATTATTTTGGTATGGTACTAAATGCTTCTGTAGAACTGCAAACTATGTTAAAACTAGAGTAAGATCCAGAGTTATTTTTCTCTGAATCTCTTGGCTTGTCCCCACCCTCCCTAAAAACTTTAGAATGTAAATGCAGAGAGAAGATGGCTTCTTTACTCTTCTGCTTTTGTGCTTGGCTGCACAGGATGGCAGTGAACTTCCCCCAGTACTTCAAATAAGAATTGATTTAGAGTACTAATCCCCTTCCTTAATAAAGTCATAGTAGTACTACTGGATTAAATGGACAACCATAGTGGGACAGGATTTCAACATTGAGGATTAAGTACAGAGGCCTTTGGGAAGTTATTTTGAGTACCACACTGATGTGTATTCTGTGCCAGTCACTTGGAAGGCCACTGCCCTGCCACAGTCATGCTGAGGCAGAAAAGCTCACAGCCCTGCTTTCCAAACCCCGGACTATGCCAGACAACCTTCTGCCCCTGGCTAACCTTGCAGTCATACTATCTAGAGAAAAATATGCCTCGGAGAATGTTTTCTTCATCTGGGCAAACTTTCCATTCTACTCCAAGGAAGGCCAGACTTCAGATAGGTAGCCAGTGATGCTATAGCACGGCCTGCTTTCCTCACCTTTTCTCTCCAGAAGCCACAGCCTGGTCACATCATCAGATTTTACAGGGGCAAAGGATCTACAATATAATCTATCCAGGTGCCTCATCTGTGATTCAGACAAGGAAACAAGTCTACAAGAGTAAATAGTTTGCCAACAGATACACAGATGTTAGCATTGCCACTGTACTATGAAATACTCCAAAGTAGAAATCCCTGAAAAACCAGAATTATTTCTGGCTTTTCTATTTACATGTTCTTGCCTTGTGAGGAGATTAACATTTTTTACTTTTTGTAGCCATAAACATTTGAGGCCAGCTAAGGAGGAAGTACATACTTTTGTTTTGCTGAATCATAAAGCAAAGTTATTGAAAGTGAAAACAAGTTTAATTCTGTTTTGCTTCATTCCCTTCCTCCTGTCTGTCCATTCATCCTCCTTCTGTTCTTTGAAATAGGGTCTCATTATATATAGTCCAGGATAGCCTTGAACTTGCACTTTTCCTGCCTCAGCCTCCCACGTACTGGAATTACAGGCATGTACCAACATGCCTATTCTGCTCCATTCTTATTCAATCTCCTGGCTACAAATTACTTCACTCTTTAGAATATAATATCTTCATGTACTACAGAATGAGACAAGGTAGGGAAGGTTTACTAGTTTACTAACAACTAATGATGTAGAGTTATTTCTTAGAAAAAAAAAAATTTTGGCACTAGAAATTGAACTCAGGACCTTGCGCTTACTAGGCAGGTGCTTGTGCCACTGAACTATATCCCAAGCCCTCTTTCTTAGACATGTTAACTACTAAGATCTTCAGTAAGCATCTGGAAATGAAAAAATGAGGAAAACAGTACAGCTATTTTGTACATTATCCATATCAGTTTCTCACTGTTGAAAATGTTTGGTATCGTGGAGTAAACCCTTTTAAGAAATTCCAAATGAAAATCTAATCTCTAGACTCTGAATTTTCCTCTCACTAATCTTCTAAAGAACCATAATAATGCTCCATCTGGCCCAGGGTTGCACCAAGCCAAGATGCTTACCTGTCTTCTGTGAACTGGAAGTGGGTAGTGAAAGAAAGGGTTCAAGTGTTTGTGTATAAAATGTTATTCTGTAAGAGACTGTCAAGTATTGAGATCACACCACCTTTTACACCATTTTCTAAGGGTCTCCTCCTAACCTATCACCACTCCCCTCATCCTCCCCCGCCCCAGTCTTTAAGGGACTAAATTAAAATGAGAGGTGTGGTTATTGTAGAATAATTAGGCCCCATGGGATAGGAGACACTCTGTATTTTGTTAATGCCCTAGGGTTGTGATTAGCTAATAATGACAGGGCTTGTATCGTTGCATAATTAGTCTACCTGCTCACAATGTTTTCCTGCACTGTTGGAATATAAGATCCAAGCTCATTTGAGGCAAAACAGCAACCACAGGCTCCTGTGTCCTAAGTATGTTTGGTAGATACAAGTAATTTTCTCTGTGTTTACAATTATTTTATCTCCAAAGCCACAAATCCAAAATGCTTCACTATAATTATTCTATGGGAAGTGGTTAATGAATGCACTAAAGGCACATCCTTACTGTCTTGTGTTTATGTTGTTTTGTGTAGCTTAAAAGAAGAAAGTCTTGCTGTCTGAGGAAAGTGAGAAGGAGGGTCAGTATGAAAAAATTAATATATTTGGTTCCTAGAAAGCAAAGTATTTTCTGGGATAGACTTATGCTATATATGGCCTGCAAATACACAGATAAAAGACAAGAGGGAATTTCTTCAAGCATGTAAAACTTTTCAAGTGAAGAAGTAAATATGAGAGATTGGCATTTCACTTAACGGACAATTTTTCTGCCTTTCATGTTGGATCTCAACTCAGGATTAGAAGGATAAAGGAAAAGGAAATTCTTTAACAGTCAGCCTTACCCAAATTGAGAAGCTTGTTTATCATCCTATCTTTTACAATGAAGAAGAAGGAAATGTAGCTATGTTTATTTTGTGTTCCTGATACAGTTCACGTGACAGGGAAGGTAGGGTCACTGAAAATAGCCTCTGATTTGAATCTGCCTCTGCTCCTGCCTGTGCACAGGAGTGGCAGGTTGGAAGAAGTGTGGACATTCAGTCACTCCTGCTTAAAATCTGTGTCAGAGGACTAAAGGGTCTTTCTGCTCTGGTAAATCACAACAGCAGCTGGCTTCATCAATTCTATTTTTAAAAATCTCCACCCTTTTCTCTGGCATATAAGCAGAAAGGCATGGTTTGATAAGAGTCTTTTAACTGAGCCATGACTTCTGTCCTATCATTAGGGTCCCTCTAGTGAGGCTGCATGTGTGTTAAGATGAGATGCCTAGCAAATGGGCCACACTCTAAGAAAACAAGAGTATCCCCACTCACCTGCATCAGCCTTCAGCAACAGCAAACTACATCTGCTCACTCACTTAACCAGTGCTTAGCACTACAATCACAGTCACTCCTGCAGGCTCTTGAAATAAAGCAGGCAAAATTCCTGATCATCCATAAGCTTTTCTTCTGTTAGGATTTTTAAGATTTTAAACAGAACTGTAAATTACTAGTCTTACATAGTGCTTTACTCTTTAGTTCTTGCCTCCTGGCAACTCGTCCTTTTCCTGTCATAGACCAAACCTTACCTCTCTGTCATTTTCTGTCTTCTCACACCTGAAACTAAATTTTACACCTAGCCCCGAGGAAACTAATAGAATTGTTTCAGACACTCTGGGACCCCTGCTCTCGAACATTAGCGCACAAAAGAAGCACCAACAGTACTTGTTAAAGTCAATTCCTGAGCCCCATAACCAGAGATTCCAATGTGTTGAGTCTGGGTGAGCTCCCCAGAGGTAATTTTTCTGATTCTGATGTACGAGGTCCTAAACTCTGAAGCATAACCCTTTCCCCATTATGTGCATATATGGTTACAGTGACCCCAGAGAGTAGCATGACACCTGCCTCCAACAGACAGAGTGGTTCTGACATGTCTAGTAGAGCATCTCAGCAGTCCAGGGTCATGAGTGAAAGAGGTTCACATCACAGAAGTCTGCCCTCTTCCATTATGGTCATTTAGGTCTCTTTTAGTCATTTAGGATTTGAGCTGGGTGTGCTCAGAGCAGCATCTGCTGTATGGGTATACCTGGAATAGGAGACGTTACAGCTTGATGGGGCTTTGTTTGTTCCTGAGTCCCTCACTGAGCTGGGGTTTTCACATTAATGGAGTTATGCTATGAGCAGTGAAAACTGCAATTTTTACTTACGTTCTGCCTGAAGCCCTTAGAACTTTTATTCTGGAGATGCAGCCAACATGTTTGGCACTAATCACAACAATGAGCACTTTTCAAAAATAGATTTTCTGGAACCTCTGATACCACCAGACTTAGCCCTGGAATCTTAGAAACTCCATGTTATATACTCTGGGGCCTCTTCTTTCATACTTGTACAAACAGGGAAATCATGCTTCTGAGGGAGCTCTGCTTGAGAAGACTTGTATCCTCAGACAAATTCCCTATATATTGATCTGAAATCTACTTCTGTATAACTTCTAACCACTGATCCTAATTTTGGCCTGTTGAGCTACAAATAATATTTTGATGTCAGAACTTAAGAGACTGGTTCTTCCTTTGGTTGTCTTCTTCCTGGACTAAATTTTACGGTTTTGTGGTTTCTTTATTTTTCTGATGGTGGTGACAGTAATGCTGGGTATTAAACTAGATAATGCTGAGCTATATCCCTAGCCATTTTTATTTTCTATTTTGAGACAGGATCTCACTACACTGCCCAGGCTGGCCTTAAATTTGTAATCCTTCTGCCTCACCCTCCTAAGTAGCTGGGATTGCAAGGATATGCCACCATACCAGGCTAAATATTACCTCGTTATTACCTCTTCCTACTCAGGTTGACTTTCATGTCTGGTCACCGTCTTCTGGATGCTCTCAAAACTGTGCATACAGAGAGTTTTTCTAATAGCCACAATAACAATAAAAGCTGCAGAATTTGTTAGCCATGTAGTTAACTCTGGACAGGAAGGGGTGCTAAATCTTCAAATAATTACAGAATGAAGGGAAAAAGATTCAATTTGCCTTTTGAAGACGGAATGGCCAGATTCTCTTCAGTTATGGATTCAGCAAATGCTTATCTATTACCTTCTATATTTCAGGGCCATGTTACTTTGATTCTCGTGTCTTTAGAGGTAGATCACATTACTTCTACTTTGTGGACATGTTAAGCCTTGGCTAAACTATGCAGATTACCTAAGTTCTTACAAATTGGAAGCAAGAAAATTCAAGTTCATTGTTTCTGTAAGTAAATATCAACTACAGCCACAAGATAAATCCAAGAGCTAATATAGGACTTTAAGCGTTATCTCACTGGAACCAATCAACTGGGTTTAAATCCTAGATGTACAACTTCCAGTAATATGACCTTCCAAAAATTATTCTACCTCTTGGGATAATTACAAATGACTAAATGAGTTTATACATATAAAAGTGCTCAGAAAAATAGCTAGCACATGATAATCACTTAAAAAATAACAGCTATCATCATTAGTTTTATTCCTGATGAAAGTGAAGAATAATTTTCTGTTGCTGCTGTGGCAAATCACCACAAACCTATTTTTTTTAAACAATAAGCATTTATTATCCTACAGTTCTGTAGATCTACATCCTTACTGAGCTAAGGATCCACATCCTTACTGAGCTAAGAGCAGGTATCAGCAGGCTGCATTCCTTCTGAAATCTCTCAGGGAGATCTCTGTTCCTTGCCCCTTCTAGCTTCTAGAGGCCACTTGACTCCTGGTTTTTTCCTCAGTCTTCAAAGTCATCAGAGTTGGGTCAAGTCATCTCATGCTGCCATCTTGCTGCATTTTTTTTTCTCTTCTAATTCCTTCTATTTATATGAACCCAGATGATCCCAGATAGTATCCCAATCTCAAGGTTAGGTGTTTAGCAATTTTAATTCTACCTTTGCTACCTAACCTAACAAGAATTAGAACATGGACATCTGGTGGGGGAGCATTATTCTGCCTACCCCCACCTCTGAACATAGCCCCTGAGGTCAAACAAGCAATGGAAATGTGAGGACAGGAAGAATAGTAAGGCCCTTTATCTACCAAGGCATCTTGTATTTCAATTCAGTCTCCCTTGGGACCAGGGGTTTAGCTCAGCAGTCTAAGTGCCCTCTTGGCAGACACAAGGTTGTGAGTTCGATCCCTGGCACCAAATAGAAAAAAAAAAATAAAGGAGGTAGCCTCAAAGTCCCAGCATGGTGCCTGGTTTCTAGCAGAGGCAGGTCAAAACTCAGCCCTCCTCCACCCCCACCTCTCAATTCAATCTCCCTCCATTCCCTTCCCTACCACATGTGCAAAAAGGAAGGCTGATAGGGATTAGGGTGGACAGTGGTCCTGGTTATCCATACGTCAAAGAGGATGGCTGTTTCCTAGAAAGTGCATTTAAGGTCCTTTTCTCTCTGGAAAACTGAGAAAAGAAGAATAAGCACTTATTTCTAGTAGAAGTCAACTTATGTGGAATTTTGTATGTATGTGTATGCACACATTCATGATTAAACCCAGGGCCTTGTGCAAGCTGACTACTTGCTCTCCACTGAACTTTAAACCCTACCCCCCCAAAATGGAACATTTTTACTATAGTTAAGATCAGAAAGGCTTGTTATTTGGGCTGACTTAAGAACATTTTTGCCACAGGTGTTATATATATAAATGGTAAATGCCATTCAGCCTCCTGTGCAGATCTTGTACACACAGCTGGAGTGCTGGCTTCCATCTGTGTCCTCGCTCATATGCACTGGGCCCATCTGTGGAGCATCTGAATCTGTGCTTCCTCATCTTTGAAGTGGAGGAAAGATTTCTATCTAGTTCACAGGTTGCCTGGGAGGATTCCCACCTACAGTAAAAGAATATGTCTGAGAGACTTTCTGTTGTTACAGGTGGGGACTGAGGAAGAGAAGGCTTTGCACTTCTGGTGGGTCCAGCTCTATTTGAGGTATCAGATAATTATTCCAAGTGATTTTCTAGCACTATTTTCTTCCTTTTTTCTTTTACATCCTTACATAGCAAGGGACCTAATAATCTAGGCACTCAGTCTCTGACCTGAAGTTTTGAACTGGGGCCAAGAAACTTTTCTGGGTATATTATTCATCCAAAACAGGTACAGCATCTGTCCTCAGTTGGGATTAGTGTTTAAGGGTTTCTTAGCTTTAAATCTTTCCAGCAAGGAACCAGCCCATTCCAGTGAGCAAAGAAACTCTGAGACCAGGTCATCATGGGCATGGACTCACCATCTGTCTCCCTGACCACCTTGCTCCCCACATTCTCTAATGGCCTCCTCTCCCCACAGTTTCACAAAAGGGCCCAAGCAGTGCCTGCCACATGACCTAATAAAATATGGCTTTCATTTACTGCACGCCCATTTTCTTTTCTGGTTAGCCAGCTAGTCAGAACATCTGTGGATGGCAGATAGTGGTAAACCAGGTTTCAAATGCAACATGTGGCAAGTTATCACTGCTACCACATATGCAATGTGAGGCAGGCTTTGCTACTCCCAGTCACATTTCCTGGCTTTGTTCTGTGACCACTTGTTTGGAATGAAGCAGCCTTCTAACAGAGGTGTTCTGGGTGATTAATGTACCACCCTTCTCCTGAAATACTCCTTTGGCATTTTGTGAATAGTTTCAGCAAGAAAGTGAAAGATGCAATTCCCAGTGAAGACTTAAGAGAATTTTTAGGTGGGCAGAATAGTTACCCAAAACAGCCTCTTGCTAGTCTGCCAACACTGATAGAAAAATGTGTGTTGGTGACATCCAATTCTTATTTATCGTGTCGAGGATCTCTTTCTCTTTATTGTGCATCTGTTCAACAGTTAGTTTTTAAAGATTTGATTGAGATTGGCTGTGTGACAAATTTGAGTTATTCTTTTGATTTAAATAGAGAATGTGTTAAAATTGAAAGGTTCTTAATGGCAGCTACATATGTGGTAGAGACACTACCACATTTTCAAACTATTGTCCAATGATACAGAGCATAATGGAATCTTCTCACTTTAAGACACTTCATCTAGTTAATTTTTCTTAGTCTCATGCTTGATTTTCCCTGTCCTATTTATCACTCTTTCCCCATCTATCTACTGGGACTTACCAAGAACAGATTAATAAAAGGTAAAAAACTATGATCAACCCAGTTACTACATCCAGTATCCCAGAATTTTAAAATAGAAAACCAAGACATAAACAGATTTCTTTATAATCAGTGACAAAATGAGCACACCGTTTCCAAGTTTCCTCCACCTCTGCCTTAGCCCCTAAACCCAGACGTCTTCCTTCCTTGTATGATACATGTGTGTCTCTTGAGAGTTCTCTCTCCAGCTCACTGCTCACCATTAAGATTGTGACTTGTCAAGACAGGAGCAGGCAGAGGAAGACTTTCACACACTGTTCTTCACACCTGCCTTAGAGACCTGAAGGACCCGAGAAGTCATCCATGAGTCATGAGATCTGCCAGCTCTGCTGTCATTCAGCGTCAGCTCGCATTCCCTCGTGGCACTGACTGAAGCCCTGTCTAGAAGTAGGCCACTGACAACTGTCCTCCTGCTTTCTCTGCATCTCTCTGTATAAAAGTGCAAACATCTGTGGGCCAGCAGTTCCTAGTCTGGATGCTACTGAAAGAGTGTTTATAGTCTGGCAAATGGGATCCTCTGTATGATTTCCTATGAAGTGGAAGTGGGCTGTCCTGCAGAAATAAAACCAACATCCATGAAGTTACCAATAACTGAAGATGGTTAGAAAAGTAGAAAAAACAAAACAAAATTCCTCTTTGTTGTTGTATGAAATATACAGTCTTGTCTCTTCAGTTCAACCTCCATCCAGTAACTGAAGATCTAAAAATCTCTAAATGGTGCCAGAAACTGTACTGTTCATTACATAGACCACTTAACTTTATCCTCACAAGGAAACTTTGAATTAAATCTTTTTCTTTATTTAAACATGAATTTAAAAGCAATGAAAAAGAAACTTAAGAGAACATTTCTAGTACATTGCACTTAGTTTTTACAATATTGCCTCCAGTTTTCAGTTTTTAAATTCTACCGAAAACAGGTGGTGAAATTACAGTTTATACCCTCATTTCTCAATGGCTGTGGGGCCAGGCTGGCTTAGCAACACAGTACACCAGAGAAGACTGGGCTTCCCATTATTACCAGTGTACTGTGTTGCTAAGCCAAGGTGTTTGGTAGGTTAGTTGTATACACTTGATAGCCAAAAGGCCAAGAAGCCATAGGTTAGTTGTATAAATTCATTTTTGACTTGCAATATTTTTCACGTCACCAGGAGTTTATAAAAACAATCCCATCATAAGATGAATAGCATCTGTTTTTCAACTTAGTTATATCATTGAATCTCAGATGGGTCTCCTTAATCGGCACAGGTAGACAGGTCAATTTAACTTTCAGATTTTTTTGTTAAATACAATCTAATAATACCTGCCATTTTACTTTTGATTTCTTTTTTCTTTCAATACATGTTTGTAATATATGTCTACATTCCTTGGGGGGAGTTGATACATGTACATAACACATTTTGATTCATTGTGTCATCCCCTTCCCATTTAAGACCTATCTCCCTATTTCCAATTGTCTATCTTTTGTATAAATTATTTGTATTTTGGGCTTATCATATGAGAATTTACGTGATATTTAAGCTTATACATTAGATTTATTTCACTTAACATTATGGTCTCAAAGTGCATCCATTTTCCTACAAATGACTCAAGTTACCTTTTATTATGACACAGTAAAACTCCACATTTCCTTTATCCATTCATCTGGTGATGGATATAGGCCACTTCCAAGATTTAGCTATTATAAACTGTGCCACCGTAAACATGAATATATATGTTTCACTAGTCTTTATGATTTTAATTTACATTAAGTGATTATTTTCTAGCCTAATATTTAAATTTATTTTCTCAGTGTCTCTAAAATGCATATCCTCAGTTATTCCAGGGGTTATCATATAGATAATACCTCAGCAGACTACTTCAGTTTTACATTCTTAATTCAGTAAGATAAACAAATTTCCGTACTATATAATTCTTTCCCTTCCTACATTTTTATGGTGCTACAGTGGTACCTCAGTTCAGAAACTTTTATTTTTGAGGAAGCTGGTTGCATTTATGTTTGTCACCTGATTTGGAGTTTATGAACAGAAGCAAAATTTTGTCAGACACTTTTGTTTGAGAACCCAATTGTTCGTGAACCAATGTATTGCTGTATTTATGTAAACATTATGTCTGTATATGTTAAAAATCCAACAATATATTATTACTACTGCATACAATCTTTTGTCTTCTAAAAAACTAAAACAAAGGAGAGCAAGTGCATATTTGTTCATACATTCTATTTGTAATCTTTTAATTTGCAGATTCAAGTTACCATCTTATATGATTTCCCTATTCCAACGTAATTTTCCCCCATCTACCTCCTTTGTGCTATTATTGTCAAATATATTTCAGTGTGTTATATAACCCACAATATAGTTATATACATTGTTTTGGTCAACTGATTTTTAATTAGTTAAGAGGAAAAATCCAATTATACTTTTATTCTTATATGTCTGGCTATAGCTACTTTTGTTTATCCTATTTGGAGTTTGTTAATTTTCTTGTCTATGTCAATTAATGTTTTTAATCAAATTGAGGAACTGGCCATTATCTCTTTGAATATTTTCTAATCTTTTTACATGTATGTTATTGTGCATAGTAGTGTGCCATATTCTGATGTTCTGTTTTTCTCTGTGTTCTTCTGAGTATAATACATAGCAATACATCTTTAAATTCACTCATTCTTCTGCCTGTTCAAAATTGCTGTGGAGCCATAAGAAAAATGTTATGTTTTGGTTCTTTCCTTTTCAAATCTTCAGTTTCTATTTGTGTTTTTGTCATTTCTTTCTATTGCTGTTCTTTAATAGAGTACTGCCATCATGCCTTTAATTATACTTTGCTTTAGTACCCTGAATATATCTCTAATAGCTGCTTTGATGTCTTTGTAGTCTAATATCTGGGCCCTTTCAAAAACTGTCTTTTGTCTCTTGTTTTCCTATGTATAGGTCACACATTTGTTTCTTTGTGTTTATTACAATGTTTTGTTAGCTGGATGTTTTAGATAAAATATCACAGCAATTGTACCCCACATTCCCCTTTCCACAAGTTGTTTCCTTATTCACTTAGCAACTTAGCAAGACTAGTTCAGTAAGGTTTGTTCCCCATGGTGTGCATCTGTTCATCCCTTAGTCATCAGAAGGAATGGCCTTGGGCTATCAGTGACATCCTTTTCATTTTTTCAAGAGCATCACTCTTCCAAATGACTTTGCCTTTTTTAGATTTTTTTTTTTTTTTTTTTTTTTTTTTTTTTTACGTTTCTGGCTCTACTACCACAACACAAAGCTTTCAGTCTCCACAATTTCTAGTTGTTTGGTCTGGTCTCATTAAATCAGGCCCTTTTGTAGAAGCTAGTCCAAAGCCTCCCTGGACCCTAGGAAACACTCCTTAGATTATCTGTTAAGCTTTCAGTACTATGCTATCATGGACTATCAGCCTCATCCTAACTGCTACCCACTAAAATTTTTGTTTTCTTAGGCTTGAACTTTTCCCACCATCTGTTTCAAACAAATGCATTCCTCTTGGAAGAGCTATAGACCTTTGCATTCTTACAGCCTGTCTCCACTACAGACCTCTTGTCACTGCATCCAGGATTGCTACAGAGATAGCAGCCTGCTTTTCTTTGAATGACACCACAGGTCTACAGGAGGGTTGTGCAGGGTAGCACTTCTCCACATGGAACCTCCAGCCAATAAGTGACATGAGTGAAAATGAATGGAGCCAGTCCTTTCTTTCTCACACACATATACAGAGGCCACGGTATATCTTGAGTTCAAATAGAGCTTTAATACCACAGCCTTGGATTTGGAGCTTGTGGGAAAAGAACCCCATCTTCTTTGCCATACTAACATAGAGTCCAGCTTCCATTATACTCTACTTCAGAAATTAGGGGAGAGGTGGTACTAGAAAAAGCCAGTTGTGGTTGCAGTTTAGATGTCACAGATAGTCTCTATTCTTACTGACAGTTGGAAAGTTTTCCTAAGAAATATGTTTCTTTGTTTGTGCATGTACTTGGACAATTTTCAGAGGCTTTAAATTCTCACTTCAACTGTGAAACCAAGTACTGTCATTACTGTTAATGTTGTCATGCACAATAATAGTTTCAATGTTTTTAAAACCAAATTCCATAATTTTTAAAAGTACGTACTGAAGTATGTATGGGTGAATGATGTAAGGTTGTATACTAAAATATGTATCCAAAGAAAAGGTAGGCCGATTCTTGAACATTCCAGAATCTAGAGGTCATTTTATAGGATTTTTGTTTTGTTATTGTCTCTGCTTTGTGTGTGTTTGAAAAGTTTCACGATACAAAAGAACTAAAAACATTGACTAGAATACATATAACTGCCATTTAAAATTTTTTTGAAGACAGAGAAAAGTATCAGAAGCCAATGCCATACATGAATAGAAATTTAAAAAGTTCAAAAATGCAAATTTTTAGAAATTTAACTTGGCCTAACCCAAAAGGTACAATGCTATGTGGTCTTTGAAGACAGAGTTCCTGGCTTTCCTTGATAGAAGGGACTTCCACATGCTCAGGATTTCACAGCTAAAAATGAACTAAACTCTTCATTCATCGGTGGTCAGAATCAAATTTAGCCTTTTATCTTCATCACCATAATACAATGAAAACTGTGTGGGGAAAGAATCAGATTATAGAGCCAAATGAGTGTAAAATACTTGAAATATTTAAAGAAGTAATCATATATACAAAAGAGTCACTTTGGAAACCATTTTGGAAAAAAATTTGGTAAGCCACTTTAGAAAACAGTGGGCCATTCCTCAGTGTTAAATATAAGCTTATCACATGACCCAACAATCCCATTCCTAAATATATACTCAAAAAGAATTAAAAATGTATTCCAGGTATGGTGGCACACACCTGTAATCCCAGCACTTGGGAGGCTGAGGCAGGAGAATTGCCATGAATTTGAGACCACCTGAGGCTACAGAATGAGTTTAAGGACAGTAAGGACAGCCTGCACTGCAAAGCAAGACCCTGCCTCAAAAGAATTAAAAATGTATGCCTACATAAAAAGTTTTACCCAAATGTTCATAGCATCATTATTCATAAATAGCTCAAAAATGGAAAGGATGGATAAACAAAATGTAATGCTATCTATACATCTATATAATACAACATTACTCAGTAATAAAAAAGAATGAACTATTGGCACATGCTATAACACATGGATTAACCTTGAAAACATTATTCAAAGTAAAACTATTAAATGTCCAATTAGGCAAATCCATAGACACACAAAGCAGATTAGCAAATACTGACGGGAATGGAAAAATGGAGAGTAAGTACTAATGGCTGTGCATTTCTTTGAGAGCAATAAAAGTAATCTAAAATTAGACAAGATTGTACAACTCTAAATACACTGAAAACCACTGAATTATGGAATTATATTCAAAAATTTTATGCCATGTGAACTATATCCCACTAAAGCTGTTATTTTTCAAAGAGGAATATGAGGAGAGGATTTGTACCAAAATGGTTTTATCCCATATCACTCTTAATAATGACACCTAGATACTAAAGTTTTGTCAAATTCAGGAAGTTGCATAATTTTCTGTTTTTCTAAAACCTGAGGAAATGCCGTATCTGAAGCAGAAACAATAAGAAAGCCAAGAAATTGCAATGAATTCTCTACCTCAATCCCTTTTTGTTGCAGTAACTTTTCAGCCTGGATGACAAAGTGGCTAAGAGGACTGAGACTCTTGTACCATGGGGCTAACGGAGTATCATGCAGAACGACAGGCCTCCCCCTCACAGCAGTTGCCCCATAGCCAGCAGTGGACATGTTCACTATTGGAAAACTAGCTGTAATGTGTGAGTGTGGGTGTGTGTACATGTGAATGTGGTGCTAGCTTGAATCTCTAGGCCACTATGATGATCATTTTAAGCTAACTGTCAGAATGGTCATGGGTAAGTACAGTCCCTTGTGTACTGCCACACAAACACAAGGGAGGAAGGTCGGCTTCCAGTGGCTTAAAGGGCTTCTCAATTGTATACTGTAATGACAACAGGTTACTTTTCAGTCAGTTTTCTTTCTTCACTCATCTTGTGTTTTCTCTCTCCCTTTTCCTCTGTTTTTCAGTGGCTGCTTCAACCCCCAACTCCACTGCTGGTGCAGCCATGAATTCCTTGACCTCTCTTGGGACTCTGCAAGGACTGGCTGGAGCCACTGTTGGACTGAATAATATTAATGCACTAGCAGGTACCATAAACAGTGAGTATTTGCTGCTCTGGTGGACAGCCTTCCCCCAAATTCTCCACAGAAAATGGTCAGTCAGAAATGACCTACAAAGGACATGGAATGGGGAGAACTAAAACTTGGGATGGAGGAGCACATGCTATAATAAGCAGACACTACCCACGTTCATTTTGTCTCAAAACTTACCACCACCACCTCCAGTTCTTTTCTTAGGTAGTAAAACAGTCCTTCATAGTTTGCTGGGGTTCATAGATATTTTCAAGTTTCAAGGAATTTGGTTTGGTTTTGATTTTCTTCTCTCCTACTGCAAGGAAGTGTATTACAGTAGAAAAACTAATGGAGTAGAGAAGTTGGGGGCATGCTCCCAGTCAAGTGTAAGAGCTCAGGAATCACTGCTTCCTTTCTGGGCTTCTGAGTCTCCATTGGAAAATTGTGAGTTCTGGATCAGATGATCTTAAAGGTACCTTCCACTTTTAAAATTCAAAGATTCATGACAGTTGCATAATGGAGGAAATGAGGCCTTGGAAAGAAGGAAATGAAACTAAGTGGAGAGGAGGTACTGCTGGAAAGAGCATCATTTGGAATCTTTATTAGTGACTTCTAAAGGAGTATCATTTCACTAGAGGGGTGAAATAAATTTTGAGGGAAATAATTTACCATATTATACTTTGTTCTGAAGCACATGGGCTTATCAAAGAACTCTAGGATCTATGTTATACAGCCCACCTGCATGTATTCCTGTCATTTTAAATCCACATGAGGAATAGTACCCGTCCCAAGACTAAGTTATATTTTAGGCCTGTGCTTGATATAGGCTCTAGTTCTGGGGAAACTGATCCTCACCTCTCAGAGAGGACACCTAGTTTGCCTGTGTTTCCATTCAGTCACCCTGGTTGCCTAAGAAAAGACAATTCTAGGAAAACTAGGACAACCAACAATTTCTGGGTTTTGGGCCATTATATACAATATAGCCAGGCCACCTAACACCTGCTTGTTTTAATGTTCAATAAAGGCATCCTCACCATTTGCCCTATTTTAAGCCATGATTCAATATGTAAATTTTTTAAAAGCCAAAAATAAGTCTATACTGTAATGTTCAGAAAAAAATACCTTGAAATTTATTTGGTTAAAAAAAAAAATCCTAAGACTCATTCAAATAGAGATTAACTTGTATAATGCTAATAAGAAAGTAAATCATGCTCAGAAGTAGGAAATTTTCAGCATTAAATTCTTTTATTCAATTGCTCTAAGAAAAAAAAATGCACTGTTTTATCTAATCATAAGAAAAATAAGAATGTTTTCCTTCCAAAAATGATGGCTCTTGATTAGCATATAGTACATGACAGGTGGTAACCATGTGAAAACTGAATGTTTTATTCCAATTAAAACTGCCTCCAGTCTTTACATTTTTCAGCAGACTAACAGGAGCCTCACTGCCTTGACTCCTGCTTCTGGTACGGCTCCTCTTTCTGACCTTGTCCTGCAGAAGTGCCAGCCCACATGTCCTTCACCTAGGTTGAGGACGTATGTGTTCACCCACATGCCCTCATGCTGCTTCTCTTGCCCCAGGACCTAGTTCCCCTCAAACAAGGACTTTGATTTGATCGCCCGCCTGTCCTTGGTCTGCAGAGTAACAGGCCAGTGGGAATGGTTGTCCTCCTCAGCACGTGCTCATGACTGCTGTGTGTATGTCCTCTCGTCTACGTCCTGCTCCTCTCCACCCTACTCTGTCATACGTTTCTGGGCTTTTACCATCGTAATCATGAAGACCACAGCGGGACTTACGAATGGCAGAGAGACCATAACTAGTTCTTGTGTGGGGTGTTATACCAAATTTGCTCTGGCAAGCACAACAGCTTTAAATTGCTCTGCTTCTTGAAATTCATAGTTTATGGGAAACTAAGAATGTTTCTGGTTTCAAATAACCCCTACCAGTCAGGATAAACCAGGAAAATGTTCAAACCAAAAATTATACACAAATGGAAACACATTGCTTCTCACTTGATAAATGTTACTAGTTACCATCTCAAGCTTGACTTGGTTAAAAAAAAAAAACTGTTACCATCTCAAAATTGACTTGGAGCTAATAGTTGCTTGCATTTGTCTCAAATATCAAGAAAAACTCTGCTGGAAGGAACAGTGTCCTCTTTCAAGTCATTCTGCCTCAATGAAACTGATAATGCTACCTGTTCTCCTGGATAATTCTCAAAGAAGTTAATAAAAATAGCTTTGTAGACAGAATTAGATTCTAAAATAGCTGATCACAGCTTCCATATTTTTGCTCTTTTCTGTCCTACAAACCATTACTTGATACTCCAAGGAGCGTAAAATTTTGGTTTAGTTTAATTTTGTTTTAATGGGACCAACACTTTGTATGGACCAAGAAACAAAGAAAGTTAGACAGATGACTTACCTTAGCCTAGATTTGATCCCTCTTCCCTTCTTTGGGACTCCACTTCTGAAAGGGATTTTTGGGTTTGTAGATAAGTAGCTAAATTAAAATGGGTTTGATCCCCTTTTTGGTACATTACTGAAGAGGCTTAAAAAAAAAACTCAGCTCTCTAAAAAGCAGAAATCAGCAAGATCAGAAGGATCATAAGTAATTCAGGCCTTTGACCTCTGGATTTTTTGAAGATATAGGTTAATATCTGAACTAAAATGGGAAAAAAAAAAAACTTTGTTCAGTTATATTGACCCAAAAGTTTGCACCTGACTTTAGGTATGCCTAAATGTAAGCAGCATCTTTATTTGTCCTTGTATATTTCTTCTAAATAGCTTACCATAATGTAAAATTATGATTATTTGAACATAACCAGTTCCAAATGTCTGGTGGTGAGTGTTTACACAGCTATTTCATGTAAAGATAAAAGAAGATGCTTTGGGCATAGTAGCATACCTTATCACTCTTAGTCTGCATTTCAACAATTGAAATACTGTTTTAATCTGTAATCTTGGAATTTATTAAAATGTGTAGACATAAATGAGTGCACAGAATGCCACACACATTTGTAATCTTAACACAAGCATACATGAAAGTGCCACTAATTGTATTCATACTTTTTATTTCTCTAGCCTAGATCCAGACATTTTATACTTAAAGTTTCCACTTAATAGTTTGTAGCTTAGAATAACATAGCTCATATATACAAAACAAAACTAATCCAGGAAATATATTACAAATGTGTTAGAAAAATATTGTTACATTCCTTGCTTTTCTTTTTTATTTGATATAAAACCTAACAGAATGGCTTGCAAATAAAGTCTGTTTGTGGTACCCCAGTACTGATACTACTTTTCAGTACCAACTCCATAGTGGCCCTAAAAATGTTCATGCTTATATTTATGGGTCTGTGTGTGTCAGTTTAACAGATTTACTCAGTAACGTCACAGCTTTTTTATCTCTATCAGTTGAGGGCCTAAGGAGAGTAATTAAGAGTAAAAAACATACTCTGACAGATCAGTTATAGATACTTCCCTTGTAAAAATCTGTCACATCTACATTATTCCTGCCTTCCTCATCAGAGTAGCTTGCATGAGAGTCTAGATTAAACGAGAAGGGAAATGGTCAATCCACTTTGGCCTTTTCAAAGAAAAGCCCTATTCTTTTAACTGAAAGCATTTTATTCAACTTGATTCACCCCTGCTTCTATTGTCCAAAGTTTTTAGGAGTAATTAGGTACCAGCAGCTAAATTGACAAGTGTTATCTTTGATATAATGATTATTTACTGTGGAATAACATACATTAGGTAATTCACGGGAATTACTTTTAAAAGTTAAAATCTTCCTTTGATGTTTCCTCAAATTCTGCCATGTATTCATTGTCTTTCTACCTTGAGTTTTATAAACAATAGCCACCCCCATATTCTAAGGCAAATTCTGAGTTTTAGTATTCTCAATGTGCTTGCCATTATTAAAATTTTTGCCTTTATTTTTTGTTCTAAAGATGGTTATACCATAGAGGAAGCAAGGCCTGGGCTGGAGAGGCCAAACTGTCCCTCTCGTTCACATGGGCGCCTGACTAGTTCCCTGTTTACATTTATATCCCATCCACCTGATGCCTCCTCTCCTACTTTCCTCCCCTTCCCAAGACAGGTGAGGCCAACCATGAGTATCTGCCAAGCACACAGCACCAGCAAAAGCAAACAACTCTTCAGAGAACAGATTTTCCCTGAGGTGTAGTGTGAAAACACAGCCAATCACTGGGACCTAAATCCCTCTGATACTTTCAGAACATAAAATTTCCTTCTGTTTCTGTTTTAAGAGGGAAAAAGTTGGCAAAACAGGGAAAAGACTTTAAAAGATAATTCTCCAATCTAGATAATAGAAAATGCCATGGATGGATGGATGGATGGATGGATGGATGGATGGATGGATGGATGGAAGGAAGGAAGGAAGATAGGATACCAGTGACCACTACAAAGAGGCTTTCCAGAGAAGATGAGGGGCAGAAGGTGCAGACCACAGGAAGACACTTTTGTGGGGCTTAAATTGCAAAGCCTGAAAAAAACTCCAAGGCCCTTACCTGACAAGACATGGAGATGCATCAGTCTTGCCCATTGCATGGAGTGGCAGGAGGATTCAGAGCTCCACTATTCATCATTGTGGAGCCAGGACCTTCAGCTCTGCTACTCACAGCTCCCTAGGCTGCCACATAAACCAAAGAGAACCACACACCTTGAGGCATAAGTGGAGTGGCAGATCATCACTCATTTTCCTGTTAGAAATTCCTCCCACATAGGAATCTGACTTTCCAGAGGGTTGAGCACAAGACTTGATCTAGTTGTAGCACTTAACAGCCTGACACAAGTGGAACCAATAGAACTTCTCAGGAGTGCCTCCTCCCTTGCAATGTCACTTTACATCTTCCTCTCACCTCTCTCAAAAAGGAAACATGGAACATACAAATACTGGGAAGTGAGGATGAAATAAGAGCAAAGGAGGAACAGAGTAATTATTCCCCAGCCCTTTAGCAGCCAAAACAACAGGAATGAAGGGGAAGAGACAGTGAGGTAAATCTGATTAGTGGTACCTGAGCAATCATTTAGAATAATTAGCAGGACAAACTATTTCTAAGCTTTATAATAGTGATGATTTTCATGACCAGAAAAAAAGAATAGCCTCTTTCATAGTAAGAACTGCAAGCAGATGCTTGCTGGATGTACTTGAAACCACTTTACTCAGTGGGTTGCTACTCCATTCTCAAGCCCTTCAAACCTGCCTAGCCCTCTTAGATTTCTCTGAACTATCCCTCACAGCCCAGTTCTTTCCCCTCAGGCCCCACAGCAGGAATCCCAGACCTGTGAGAGCCTTTTACAATTAACCCATGGTCTAATTTATATCTTGCATGTTGTCCTTTTAATCTAAGAGATGAAGGTGGCAAAATAAGAGAAGCACGTATGGAGTAAATAGGACATGCCCTACCTCCTCTGTTTCCTGTGGATGGCAAGCAGGAACAGTGATAGGAGTGTTAAGGTGATTCTATTTGATTCCTCTGTATAATTTGCAAGCATTCTTATCTTAGCTATCCTCTATTCTCGTTAGACTTATAATTTTCTTCAGTTAGTCATTCTTGCTATTTTAATACTGCTAGTCAATAACCATTATCTCATCAAGATATTCATTAATGCTTTAAGTTTCTCTGAGAAACAGATCTTTTAGAAACCTTTTTAATAAAAAGGGAACCAGAGACAATTGTGATGTTGCCTCTTCCATTTCCTGCATTTACATGAAAAGTTAACATTCTATGAAGCCCTGCTTGTTTTGACTCAATTCTCAGGAAAAATGTGACACAATCAGCAACCAGAAAAGAGCATCTAAGATACAAGGACAAAATCAAGGGAGCAACTAACTCATCAACACCATTTCCCATCAATTAATAGCCAGGATCCAGAACACAGACAGTGTCACTGCAGCTCGCTGGAAAAAATGACAGGAAGCTCTTTCACTGCACAAAGCTGTGACCTGGGCACAATTAATATACATGTGTGAGTGCACATATGTATACAATAAGTATTTTCTGCTAAGACCACACCATTTACTTTCCATCCTTTAACTGAAATAAGTAGCTTAAGTTTTCTGCAGTTATAGAAAGGGTTCACATTTACTCCCATTCCTTAGTTTTTAAATCATCTAAGCTGTTTATTCCTAAGGTCTTTATCCCTGACAGCACCTTTCACCTGTTTAAGGAAAAAACAGTTAATGGCACTGCTGACTCATTGGTTTTTAGAGCACAGAATTTATCTGTTCTTCCATTTCTTCAGACAGCTTCAGGGGGAAAAAGTTTTATTTTATCCTTGCCTCCTTACCCCCCTGAGCCATCCCATAGCTCCTCAAAGAGTCTGTATACGGATTTAAGTGTACAGAAGTCACAGGCCTCTGCCACTAATGTTTTTCTACATGCATCTAAACTCTAAGAAGCGGAAGGCTTTTATCTCAAAAAGATAACAGTGGTACTTGCCAGTAGCACATTGCATGGAATTAAGATGTACTGTCTAACTGTAGTGCCTCAGTAAATTTTGATTTCTGGCCTAGGGAGTAAAGGTTATCATTACTTAGGTCTTTTTCCCATTATGATTATTTCCTCATGGTTTTGTTTTGATTTTCTGTTGGTTTAATTGGTGTGCTAGCTGCATGCACTTGCTGTTGTACTTGTGTCAAATGATTCTCTAACTTCCTTTGGAAAGCACTAATGAATAAGTGCTATTTCTCTTCTCTATTGTTGGGTTTTTTGTAAAGTTGCTCAAATGCTCTCAGGTATGGCGGCTCTGAATGGAGGACTTGGCGCCACAGGCTTGACGAATGGCACAGCTGGCACCATGGACGCCCTCACCCAGGCCTACTCAGGAATTCAGCAGTATGCAGCAGCTGCTCTGCCCACTCTGTACAGCCAGAGCCTGCTGCAACAGCAGAGCGCTGCGGGCAGCCAAAAGGAAGGTATGTGCCTGCCCTGAGCCCCACTCCAGGGCCTGGCAGGGCCAGCTCTTTGTTTGCCTTTTCATGTTTGCACACTTAGAAGATGCTGAACTGAACCCATATCATAAGAGAAGTCAGTTGTTTTATTTCTAGTGTTCTTGTTTTTAAAAACTTCAAGTTTAAGTCATTGGTCTGCTTTCCTGTTCATGTTTAAATTTTTCATTCAGCTATTAAGCTGAAGTCCTCATCCATTGTTCCTTTACATGCATTTATTAGTTGCTGCCATCAGAAACTTGAGGAAGCGCCCTCAACATGCGTTAACCCAGTCAGCATGGACCAGCAGTCTCTGTTAATGCAGAACTCCTCTAGCAGCAGCAGGCTCCTGTGGGTTAGCCAGGCTGCTTCCTGCACTCCCCAGGATCTCCGGATCCATTCACCCTGCCATTGGGTGGCTGCCTCTCAGTAGCCCATGCTTCTCTAGCTAATGATAAAACCCACCCTTAGTATCAACTTGATCTTTGTTTAATTGCAGGTCTTCAGGGAAAGCAAGTAACTGATTGGCCTTGCTTCTGTGCCAATAAAGGCAAAGTACACATCTCTGAAGTTAATGCTAAGGGTAAAATAAAATCAATTATAAAATGGTTAATGACCTAATCTAAATATAGTTTGTCATCATTCCATTTGAGCCCTTCTTCCTTAAAATCAGCAAAAAGCTATTTATTTTCCCTGACTTATTTAGAATTTGGGGAAATGAGCTAAAATAGAAAATTAATAAAGAAGATTTTCTACAGTTTCCTTTCTCCTTTGCCCTCATTTCAAAGTTCCAAAATGCTTTTGTCTGAATATTCTTAACTTAAAGCATAATATTCTGCAAGAATCATTTTCCTTTGAAAATTAAGAGAACATAGCCTAAAATTTTCCTTTTATAAACAACATAGAGATCGTTGAAAATGAAAGGCACGTGAAAGTTTGGGTTTTTTTATATCGTCTCAGCTGTGGTTAACACTGTGTTTCACCAGGCAGTGAAAGGGACCCTGCACCATATCCACCACAGGTCCTTCCTCCAGTATTTATTTAGTCCTTTTGCCTTAGGTCAGACTATCATGAAGAGTGGTAGGAAAGATGCTGTAAGATGGTATCCTCAGAGAGACCTTAGGTGCTTTTACAGAATATGGTCTCCACTTCATTATCTAGCAAGGCCTTATAGCAAACTATATAGCTTGTGTCACCAAGAAAATGCTTGAGACTGAAAGATACAAAATTCAGTGGTTGAAGTGGGCCCTAAAACTTTTTTTTCCAACTGTTTCATTACTGCCCTAAATTTCTTTGCATTGAATTTTAGGGATTTTTAAAATAGGTCAAAATAACTCTTGCCTATGCCTGATTAATGTAACTCAAGAAATTTAACATGTTAAATTTTACATGTTTAACTAAAATGTAATTTAAAAGGCAAATTATATTAGGAGGAGGAAAAGCAATGAATTCTATTAGCAAACTGGATTACCTATTCCAGTTAGTCCTTAGTCAACAGAGCTGAAAAGCAACAATGTATTTAGTCCTATACTCTGGTGAATTCCTCTCTCCCCAACACATAAAAAATGAACCAAGTCTGTCTTGTAAATAAATGGTATTAACTTTTTCCCAAATAAATCTTCTGAAAGGTTATGGCATTCCAAAAGATCAAAATGTAGGAAAACTCACCACCTTTCTTGTCCTTCCTAAATATGCTGGCTGTTCTCTCATACCTTCCCATCTTCCTTCATTCTCGGGGTAAAGGTCAAAACACACACCACTTAAGGCTTTCAGGGACCTGGCAGGAAGCCAGAGGCACTGATGGCCTGGAACAGCTTTGTTTCTGCATACATTCTGAGGGTTTTATGCTACATCACATGCTCTGTGAGAAATACAAAATATAAACACTCCAACTAACTGGGCCTAGCGGTATAACAACAATAACTCTCCCAAGTTAGAATGGCAGATAGTAGGAGAAAATGGACGAAAGGGTGATTAGTTTATAAAGTTGTATTACTTTTAGATATAGAGAAAAAGGACAATTCACAGGTGGCATCCTCCTGGGGAAAAGGTAATGTCCACTTCAGTTGCATAAAAGGAGCTTTCCATGTGAAATTATCTTTTCCTCCTCTTAACAGTAAAAATCCGGGAGTTGAAAAAATAGAAGTTTCTTGGTGGTTTTAAAAAAGAGAGAGAGGGAAGGAAGGAAGGAAAGGAAAGATGGATGGATGGATGGATGGATGGATGGATGGATGGATGGATGGAGGCTTGTGGGGGCAAACCAGGAGCTGCCACTGACTTTCTCTGGAAAAATAATGAGCAAAAAGGCAAAGCTTCCTTCTCTCCAGCTGTCCTTGGATTTTCATGGTCTCTCACCTGGCATAGATATATTCAAAATGTACAGAATTCAGAATGCCACCATTATTCAAGCTTACCCAGTGAAATGCCCTGTGCATTAAATGTTAATTTTCCCCAGGTTTCAGAAGAGATATACTTTATAATTCAAAATGGGTCATATTAATTCCTATTTGTGCATTTGGATCTTTCATTCAGAAGGAATATTAAATCTGGTGGTACCAGATTCAACCAGTATGCATATTGCAAAGGATGGCCATGGCCCTCCATTTCCAATATTTTGGTTTGTGATCTCTTCATATTAAGTAAGCCCAGTAGTTATGTCCCTTTGAAATGCAGGCTGCCTCCTCTGCGTTGCAACAGGGGCTCATCTATAGTATCTGTGACCAACACAGGAAGTTAAAGTACTCACACAGACATATCTTTAAGGAAAAAAGTGTCTCTGGTGTCAATCATATGTATCAAAGTCTTCCTTGTGAAAGTCCCATTCACTGGGACACTATGATTTTATGAGAGCAAGGGAAGAAACTCAGACATTCTTTGCAAAGGTGTTTATCCATTTATTTTTATAAAGTTCTTCTTTGTCTTCATTATATTTCTCAATTGACACACAGCCACACATCCTACTTCTAGGGAAACCACGACAGCCTGTCCCCTGGGGCTTCATGACAGGGCAGGCAGGCTCCTTTCTATCCTGTGAAAGCCAGCTGCAGATCTGTATACCAGCTGCAGAATTTACTTCAGCAGCTCTGTGAGCTCCTTTTCCTAACACAATGTCCAAGAGACATCTGGCCCTTACTCTCCATTCAACTTACTTGGATTCCTTATTTTTAACTTTCAGACAGCTCATGTACAGATAGGCAGACAGTTCAGAGAGTGAAATGGAAAAGAATTTAAAGGAGCTTTCCTTCTCCACCCAGTATAACTGAGAAAATCTCTCTTCTGTCCCTATCTCTGATATTTGCTAGAAAAGGACGAACAAGGAGAGTTTGGCTTAGCTTAGTCTGAGAAGCTCTATTATATCCACTGCATTCATTTCCAAGGTTAATTCCCTGTGGTATAATTCTTATCAAACTTATGAGAGTCTAGCTACCTTTCTTTCCCAGGCATTGCCTGACTCCCAGTCATTTCTAATAAAGATATTATTAAAAGAGTTGCCAAATCAAAACTGGCTGGGTAACTGGTTAATGATTAAGAAATCTAAGCAGCATTGCTGCTATATTCATTATTCTAATTTGCTACAATTGGCTTGGAATGCACAGAACATTCTTTTTTCCTCTAAGAGATAGTCTACATGTAAGAAAAAATATCGTCACCAGGAAAATCTCACACATAGACACTCTGCTTCTATCTTATTCCCTACTACTGTCTTCATTCCCATGAAGAGGAGAATCAAATGAATGCTAACATGCAGTAAGTATATGGGATCCACAGACAACTGTGAAAAGAAAGCTATGCGTAGCCAGTATCTTTTTGGAAATTAGAAAAATCGGAAGGATGAGTGCTTTCCTGAAAGACATGCCAACTCGTGATATTTATCCATCTATTTACTCTTTTATAGAGAGCGCCAAATGTTTAGCCTACATGTTGTTAAAACATTCCTAAGACGAAGCCTTGGGAACTAAAACTTGAGGGAAGCCTTACTGATTTTTATTTCCTCTTTAGGTCCAGAGGGGGCAAACCTCTTTATTTACCACCTTCCACAGGAGTTTGGAGACCAGGACATTCTGCAGATGTTCATGCCTTTTGGAAATGTTATTTCTGCTAAAGTCTTCATTGACAAACAGACCAATCTGAGCAAGTGCTTTGGTATGCAAAAGAAACTAAGAATATTCCAGAAGGGTCTCAACTAGGGAAAAATGTGAATGATAGATCTTTTTGGACTCAAGATAGGGTCTTCCAGTTTGTGTCTTGGGTGGGTTGATTTCTGAATGCATGTAAGCAGATTTAGGCAAAGTTGTTTAACCAAAATAAAAGGAAAATATTTTGGAAATTCCCTTACATTAGGTAATATACTATATGATACAATACTGTACTATTAAAGTGTTTTACTTTTTCATCTAATAATTTTAAATTCAGAACAACAGCATGTATATTTCTTCATGTTCTGCAGATTTAACCATGAACTTTTATCAGATGGAAGCATAATTAACAGACTATAGTTTAGTCGTTGTTGATATAGTACTACAGTCACTTTCCAACTAACTTCTTACCACCTCAATTCCATGAACATAGGATGATCATTTGATGAATGTCATAGTTAACGCAGAGTATCTTGATGAGATTGAAGGGCCAGAATTTGGCCTTACAATATTGGCAGGAGCTACGTGAATGGCTACAGGGCACAGAAATTATGCACGTAGCCCAAGCTCTCAGTACTGCTTAAAGCTAGCTGTATCAGCTAGCTTAGTTATCAAACTGTACCTCCTTAAGCAGCTCTCTTAGACTCTGCCTCCTGTTGTAATCCCCACCCCCCACCCACCAGCCCAAGAGAGTAAGGAAAATTCACAGTATGTGCTAATGTTTTCACATCAGGAGGATAACATTGATTAATTCCATTCCCTCTTTTTTCCAAACTCTTTGACCCACAAAGTAGTTTAGAGGCCAGGATGTTCAAAGCACATATTACTCATTTGGCAAGTTCTGACCCAGTTTGTGTTACACCATTTGCTTTAATCACTCCTGCAATTTAATAATTCACATTGGTATTAAGCAGTAAGAGTAGCATAACACAAAACAGATATAGGCCAGAAGAAACACACAGAATTGTATGTTGTAAGAAAAAAATATTGAAGGTAGGATGGCTCTCAAACAGCTAAAAACTCACAAGCTGGCTGACCGGCAGTGGAAAACCAGTCCAAAGAGAACATTGTGGCTTCTAAACCTCCATCATTGTAAAGTCTTTCTAATTTCTGTGCCATCACCCAGGAAGGCGGAGGCTCTGCTGTTAGGGAATTAGTATGTCAGCCATCTCAAGTCACTGTTTTTACCCTAGTGGGAAGGCTGTCAGTCCAAACCCATTACGCTATTGCTGCTGCTATGTGAGGACTATGTACACTGCTTTGTAATGGTTCCTGAGAGTGAAATGGAAATAAAGTTGTTATATAGGGTGTGAACATGAGTCTGCCTTTGGGAGGCTTTCCTGCACAAGGTTTTGAGGTAGCCTTGTATATATATATTTTTTTACAGACAAACAATATTCTGCACTTATTAGGAGACTGGGAAAGGATTGTGCATTATAGTTTGAGAAATATTTATTACTTTGAAAAGGGATTATCAGTCCACAAACTACTTAACCAATGTGTTCATAATAATGTAAACTATAGCTGTAAAAATCAGCAGACTATTATTAGCATTAGGAGCTACATTTTAAAGTTTTATAAAAAGCCCTTCCCATGTTTCTCAGTGAGCCAGCCTATTTTGTTAGGGTCCCATTTCGCTGGATTACTAGTTATTAGATGATAGCCCTTCTTGCATTTCTACTTGTTGGCTGGGTTTTGTTGTCCATCTCACTCTTGACCCATTTCCATTCTTTAGTCACCTTGCAACTTCTGGATAACGACCCCAAGGGAAAGATATCAGAAGACAAATCCTGGACTTGAGATCACATTTTGGGGGAGGAGATTTAATACAAAAGTAAACCATTTTTGCAAGACAGCCTGTCTGAGAAAAGCTTCCCTGCCTTGTGCTGTATGCCCATTTTTGTCAGATGAGGAGAAAATTCAACTCAAAGTATATTTGTCCTTTTGTTTCTCCTCTAGTTTGTAAAAGAATCTTCTCTTTAGCATTAAAGTTTAACAGCAGATAGATGGAGACAGTTTAGAACCTTCTAAGCAGTTGATGTTCAGAACTGAAACTAAATCTGAATAATAGCTTCCTTTCAACACTAGACTACTACACAAGCTCATCATTTGCCTCAGCATTAACTAAAGCTTTGCTTGTACCTCTCCCTTGGACTCACTCCACAGTATTAGAATAAACTATATCATCAGAATTCTCTTGTTTCTGGGTCCCTGGAGAGCATCATTGGTTCTTTTTCAAAAGCATGTCCTTCCTATTTTCTTAGTGGTAGTGGTTGCTGCAGCAAAAGATCCTGGGAATTCTGTTCAGATGGGTAAGCCCTGAACCAAACCATTTGTTCCTATTTCTCAAGAAGACTTTGAATGGTAAAAGGTAACAGTCTCTGTAAAATTTACTGGAATTTTGAAAATGGAAACTGAGCCAAAGAGAAAGGCCCAGCATTTCCCTAGGTTCTTCGCAATAATAACTACAAAATGTTATAAATTTAAGTATAAATTATTCTAATTCAATAATGGGTTAATTCACTTACTCATCCTATAGCCAAACAGACACAGGTCCTGTCTTAATTCTGTATAAGGAAAACTGGGCAGACAAACAGTGCAGGCCTCTGGTAGCATGCACCTTTTCCAGTCCTGCTTTCATGCCTCACATGGCTGGAACATAGGAGCTGCGGAGGCCTCTTGAGTTTCGGACTATGATGACTGCTGGTATGAGTAGTGCTTACCTATCTACCAGTGATTCAAATAAGGAGACTAAATTCATTCAAACAACCAAATTTGAGGTTTTAGTCTTCGAGGGAGTTTTATCTTACATATCAAATTACCAGTCACTTAACTTTTCACTACTTTTACTCGGTGGACATTTCCAATGTTGTCCCTTAAACCTGTCACTAAAACACTCTTGACATACCCTGAGTTTAACGGTACAAAATTGAGACTGTGGAACTGGCACCTAGTAACATTTGTAATGACACTGTGCCAGCCATCCCTGAAAGCTTCCTCTCCATCTTGACTGCCTCCCTTCTTTTCCTTTGTATCTTCCAGGTTTTGTTAGCTATGACAATCCAGTTTCTGCACAAGCTGCAATCCAAGCTATGAATGGCTTTCAGATCGGCATGAAACGCTTGAAGGTGCAGCTGAAACGCTCCAAAAATGACAGCAAACCTTACTGATCTTAACCCCAGCGGCTCCCTGCTCTTATTTTAGCTTTCTTAGGGTAAGTCCCACAAGCCAGCCTGTTCTCAACAGGGAAGGCAGAGGAGGACCACATTGCCAACTTTTACCAAGAGAGACAATTATTTTTACAATAAGGCCTCCATTTCCCCATCCATTCCCCAGTTTGCCATAAAACTTGGGCTACCTTATTTCTATTGCGTAAATTCCTCCTCCAATTGTGCCACTGTATTCTCCTTTGTTTTGCAATTTGAATCTTTTACCTTTTTTTAAAATTCTTTTTGTTTTTGCTTTTTTAAAGAAAAACATACACACAAATAAATGACATCTTGAGAATTTAAAAGGCAAACAAAAGCTAATGTGCAATTCTAACTCTGAAACCACTGGTGCCCCAAGAGCACTGCCTGGAGAATTCACCCCTCTTTGTCCGCGCCACCTGCCCCTTCGGAGGGCCCCCGGCGGCATTTAGAGTAACGTGGTGGCCTAGCAGAGGGAGAAGCCAGGAGAAGCACTTAAAACAACACAAAACGTCTTTCCACTACATCGGTTTAAGAAGTAGGATTTTATTTTAGGGTTCAAAGAAACATGACACTTATTGGTCATATTGGTCATATTATTACACTGGTTGTCTATTTTGTTATTGTTTTATTTTTGTTTTTAGAAAGGATTAATGTAAAAAAGATTTAGAGATCTGTTTCTTAAAGCTACAGGGTTTAAAAATAAAATAAAAATGAGTGAAAATACTTGATGTTTCTTGAAAGATAAATTTAATAATAATGAATACATAAGTAATACATAAATAAAAAAGAAAGCCACAGGCCTGTAAATTTTATTTGTAAAAAAAGCATTTCTATTTTTATACAAAATTTTTACTGCCTCAGAAATAATGGAAGTTATTTATTGCCTATTGTTAACTTATTGGGTACCTAAAGAGCAGTTCTCTGTCCAGCTAGAACCTTCTGAAGTAGTCTCTAGAGGAATTGTTCTAGGAATGGGCTTTTTTTCACCGTTGAACCCTAGACCTAAAGTTCATGCTTTATCCTCTTGTTGTTTGTATCTGTCTGGTTATTTTGTTCGTAATTTCCATTATCTAGTTTACAGTTCAGTCGTCTGACTTCCCCATATGTCACCTTTGTTGAAATTGGACCCTCTCCTGCGTTCCTTGCCAGTCCCACACCCCAAAACACCCAGAATCCATCCCCTCTCACTCTCTCCAGATGGATTCTCTTGGGGTTTCATTGTGCTGTGGAAAAAGAGCGTAAGAAATGCAAATTATGTGAATGGCTCGTAGACTCCCTAAAGACCTAAGATTTGCATTAGTTTTTCTCCTGCACCCTTAAAAATGATTTGTTGCTGCTGCATAGATTCTGTGTAACTTTTTACTCTTCCTTGTTTTTTCCCTAGACATCTTCATGCCCGTTAGTTCATCGTTTGCCTAGCATGTCCCTGTGGCGTCTCAAAAAAAAAAAAAGTTTCATCGTCCCGTCATTGTTTCTGATGTCTTTCTGACCTCACATCATATTTGGTTCTCCTACTGACCTTTGATCTAGTTTGACCTTTGAAATTTGCATGTGACCTCATCTAGCTATGAATTCTGGGAAGTCAATGTGAAAAACATTGCTGCATTCATGCAAGACTGAAATTAGACAAATTAATTATAGGAAAAAAACCTGTGGCAAAAATTTTTTTTTCTTTTTTTTTTTTTTTTTTTTTTTTTTTTTCTTTTCACAAAACAGACTTGAAAGTATTATACAGGGATTGGCATTCTTCCCGGTCACTGGTAACAATAGCAATATGTGTCCAGGGACACAGAATGTTGGTTTCTAACAGACTACTTCCAAAAACAGTTTGAGAAAAAAAAAAAACTGTCTGATTTTAAGTCTCTAGAGGTCTGTAGTTTTTACATTTTTCAGGCAGTGTAAAGTTTTTTGATAAGGCCATTTTAGGTGGCTCACTTTCTCATTAAGATATATATATAGAACCACTTTTTGTAGATTAGTATAAGAAAAATATTTACCCTGTTTTGGGGCAAATGCTACCTATTTGTGTCACCTTTTGCTGAACTGACTCACAGTTAGACAATCCATGGTTTAATGCACATGAAATTACCTATATTTTATACTGTTTCAATGTACAGGAGAAAGGTTACTGTAAACTGTGTTATGTTGGTGCTTCTGTGAATTAAGTTGTGGTTTCATCATGAGTCTTATGGTCTTAATGTTCTTTGTTGATAAGACAAGCTTAGAATTGGTTTACTTAAAACAAAAAGAATTTCAAAAAAAAAAGTTGTTTGCTTAAAAAAAATTTCATGTGAGGAAAAAAAAAACCTATTCCAGAATAAGTTTTGTGTTGGCTTGTGAAGCATTGATGTCATTTTTTTCTTTTATTGTGGACTATTTAGACGTGTTTGTGTTCAGCAAAATGTGATCTTTTTTTTTTCTTTTAAAGAAAAAAAGTGAAAATATATAGTGCCAAATTCCAAAGGTACTTACTTCCTAGAGCTTCAGTGTGTTTCTTGTGAGAAGTAATTTGATAACATGGGTATTTTATTATGTGTTTTGTATAAATCCCTAATATTTAAAAAAAAAAAAGGTTAAAAAGTTTGTTAACTTGCTATTCTGTGGTCTTGTTGCCTGAAATTGTTATTGTTTGTTATTTCTCTATGATGTTTTTTGTAAGACATTGTACAAGTGCCCATGTCTCACTTTTTTAACCACTCTGCCCATCAATGCTGTGAAGGCAACCTCACAATGTATTTTCTTCATAATATATGGAAACCTCTAAGGTGAGAAAGTTTTGAACTTTTAACCCTTTCTACCCAGAGCTATCTGTCTGGAATGTTGGTAACTTTTTTATACTGTCATCATTTGAATTTATTTTGAAGTATTTCTAATTTGGATTTTTTTCCTCCTATCTTCTGAGTTGTTTTATTTTCACTACTTTTTTATCCTTTGAGATCCAAATTGAAGGGAGAAAAACAATTTATTACCTATAACATCTTTTCTTCTACTTGGATTATTCTTGATTTTTTTTTTTTAAGAATCCCTATTGTCTTGTGTTCATTCAGTTTAAATAACTGTTTATTGGGTAAATCCTCTGAGGAGAAAAAGTAGGTAGATTCAGCCTCTAAGTAAACTTTTAAAATGCTACATGCTTTTTGAGATCAGATTAGTGATATGTGCTAGTCTAAGTATTTTCAGATGCCTTGCAGTTAAAGGATTTGGGGAGGTAGATAGTCTCTTCAGGGGTTGCTTTTGTTTCTTAAATGCAGTACTCCCGAGATGTTCAATCAGCCATTATGCTGGGGATTCTCAGACCCCAGTATACACCTCCTGTGTAAGCAAGGTATCTGAAATGAGAAGCCCATTGTCCTTTCTCTCCCTTTTTTGTTTTTCAGCTGAACATATTTAAAGGGGACTGGCCATATAAGCAGAATTCTGTTCTTTACCATAGTCACTGACCAAATACCAAGCACCAATTCCTGCTGCCACTTATAAAGTGCCATATTACCTTGACTTTCTGTGAACAAAAACCCTAATGGTATATCCACAGCCCCAACCCAAAACTCCAACCTTCCTGAAATCAGGCCCTGTAAGCTTCTTGGTCTCAGCTCCCTCTTCCTACTTACCCACCCCATTTGGGTGTGTGTGTTTGTGTGTGTGTGTGTGTGTGTGCACGTGTGTGCGCATGCGTGTGCCCTGGGATGGAAAGGACTAGCCTCTAATGATGCAAAAAAAAAAAAAAATTTTTTTTTCCTTACAGCACATGCACTTCTAATTAAATGATTTGTATTATCCTTACACGTGTTTACTACTGCCGGGGCCTTCCTTCATCCTTTGAGGGCTATTTTGTACTTCCTGCAGCACTCAGCTTAATAAGTTACTGCACATGTCTCTCATGTATCTATTATATGATGGTG
Source organism: Hydrochoerus hydrochaeris (assembly GCA_004027455.1). Classification (NCBI taxonomy): domain Eukaryota; kingdom Metazoa; phylum Chordata; class Mammalia; order Rodentia; family Hydrochaeridae; genus Hydrochoerus; species Hydrochoerus hydrochaeris. Next base: position 11,621 of record PVLA01002210.1, on the reverse strand, counting down.
TGTAGACACATAGAAACACAAGAAAATATCACTTGAATTTCCTAGACCATTGCATTCAGAATCTATTCATTTAAAAAAAATTGTTTTTTTCCCTGAAGCAAACTGCCCTGCTTTTCTCTTACCCACCTGCATCTTCCCCAGAGAAAAACAGTGCAGCTGAAAGGAGGCTCAAAGTGTTTACTCTTTGAGTTGAGTGTTAATGATTTTGCAGGCAACCAAGACAGTCCATTTAGGGGGAAAGTCCTTTTTTGTTTTGTGTGAGTGAGTGAGTGTGTGTGTGTGGGGGGGGGGTTTGTTTGTTTGTTTTGTTTTTTGTTTTTGCATGTTTCATTGTTTAAAAAAATCCTCCTCCAAGACAAACTGTCCTTTCATCTTTTAATATCAAAAGAAAACGCTGCAAGGGTGCAGAGGGTCTGTGTCAGGAGGCAGAGCACACAGAAAGACTACATTTTCAAAACCAAGAGTAGAGAATAGTCATGTTAAAATAAATTAGGGAAATGTGATAAAATGGCAGTCCTCAAAGGCATAACAAGTTCATCTTTCTTTCACCATAGGGGTTATAGTTCTTTGGCTTGTGCTACTCTGGAATCATTTTACTGTTTCTGTTTTTATTCTCTTATTATCTTAAGTGCTAATTAAAAAGAAGAAATAAAATTTTAAAAAAACCTGTAGTTTCATTACCTTTTTGAATAATGTCATACAAAAAAATGTATTTGTGTTTTTGTGCTGTGAGAATTGTTGTTTGTAGATTAATAATATCATTTTGTTTAATATTACAAAATAGTTTTTAAATATTGTCTGAGAAAAGCCAAAGTTAATGCAACCTAGTGGAAACTGTAAGACCATTTAAGTATTGTTTGTTTTATTGATGCATTTGGATTTTGTTGTTTGATGGAATTTGAGCCAAAAAAAAAACAAAAACAAAACAACAACAACGCAGGCTTTCCTATTTCTACAACTGATTGTACTTAACGCATTTTGTACCAGTGGAACTTTTTATACTGGAGATTAAAAAAATGGAAATTTTTGTGGCTTACTCTTGTGGGCCCCCTGACAATGACTGATTTCAAGTTTGATTTCTGGTTGATCGAAAGAAAGTTGCTTTTCTTTTGAGAATTAAAAACTTTGGCTTGATTTCTTTTTTTCCCTTTGCTTATATCTAGCATTAGAATTTTGTCTTAAAATACAGCGGTAAGTTTCACTTTTTATTCTGTATTGTGCAGTTACACAATAAGGTAATTAGATTTAGAAGTACTCAGTCACTTTAAGTGGATAAATGTATTAGTTAAGCTTTAGGGGTTTGCTTTTTTGCTGTTTAGATCAAAGTTTTTTCTGATTCTTCTGTCCTCATTGTGAACATAACCGTGTAGTTGAAACAGTCAAACTTATTTTTGTAATGTATGTTATTGTGTGATGCGGTTTTTTGCTTCTGTCTCCAATATTAAACCATTTTCCTAATACTTGTTTCTCTCTCTGCGTGTTGTATTGTTGGTAGTCATTATATGTTGGTGATGCATCTACACACCTCACTGTTCCACGTATGTTTTTTTCTATATGTTGTGTAAAAAAGATACAGTCGATTCCAGCTAAGTGAATATCTGATTTGAGGAAAGGGAAAACTGCACATCACCCATCTTTGATTTTTCTACACCAGCCCACTCTAACCACTGCTTCTAAGACTGACTTTTCTATCATTCACCTGAATAACTGCTTACAAGGATTTGCCAAGGCAATTTATGGTCTTTTGACCCCTCAGGATCATTGTACCTCCTCTTCTGACCTCTCCCTCCCCTTGTCCCTCTCTCATGAATGAATATGAATAAATATATACATACATATACTTATATGTATCCATATCTTAACATTCACTGGAATCTTCTACTGCATAACCATAGAAGAGAAATAGCAGACCTGGGGTCTGTTCTGTCTATTCCCAAGTTGAAAGGCACACACCATAACAGTCAAGCTCATTTTAGAAACTGGTGACCTTTTCAAACGAGGTGAACACTCAAGGGGGAAAAAAATAAACTTCTCTGGTGAATAGAAGATGTCTACAGGGTTAAACTTAGATCTACATGTTGCCATCAGTGAATGGTACGTATAGAAAAGTAATTTATTCCTATGAGGTAACTAAATCCAGAGTCAACAATAACTATTAAAACAGAAAATAAAAATATTTCCAAGTGCTCAAATGGAAGTTATTCATCTGAAGGGGAAGTGAAGCATCTCACACTAAGATCCCCACAGTGTACTTTTCCAAAAGAAAACTCATCATCCACACATCTTCCTGGAGGAATCCACAGGGGTAAGCCATGTGCCCACTATCACTCAACACCAGTATTCAGAGGAGAATTCTTATACATCATCTACATCTTAAGCTACAGGCCCTCCTCCCTTTTGTGCTCATCTTCTATGCTCAGGAATCTGACTGCTCTTAAAGTGCTCTTAAAAGATTCCATCCATGTTTGTTCCCTGTGTGTTCCCTCTCTTTTCAACTTCTCAGACGCACAAGCTCTGTCTGCCTCAGGCCACCAGCACCTGGTGCCAATGAGATTTCTCCCTGCAGGTGCTCAGGCTCTTCACCCTCTGGTTTCAACTGCCCCAAGATTGTATTTTTTAGTTGGGCTAACAAAAGAGGGGCCAAGTGAGGTGGAGGAAAGGCGGCTTTCTCCCAGAGGCCAAACACCTCTGTAGTAGTAACTTCCACCAGCTCCAAACCTGCACAGATGGGAGCTGACTTCCTGCCACCACTTCTGCTTTAAATCTCATCAGAGCCTTCATCAGTTTGCCTCTGGAACCCACTGCTTAGATGGCTTAAGATGTGATTTTTCTTTCTTTTCTGGGGAATAATGGGGAGGTATGATGAGGGAGGGAAGACTGGGGGAAAAGGGTAAGCAAATTCTTTCCAAGATGCAAGGGTTTATTTCTAAAATATGTAAGTAAATATAACCACCATTTGGCACAAGACAAAATACTCATGCTAAATAAAGGAAGGGAAAGACAAAGCCAGTTTTTGTTGTTTTGGAAAAAACAACAAAACAATTCTCCAAAGAAGAGGATGAAAATGCTAGTTTCTTTAAGCACTTAGTGACTGTGACTGTGAAGTTGGCCCCCACTTAATCTCATAAGTTTGATTTTGTCAAACACCACTGCAGTGTGAACAGGGTCTATTTGCCATGCATGGACCACCTTCGGAAAGCACAGAACCATCATTTCCTTGCTGATGGAAACCACACACCTGTGCAGCCTACAGCAGTTACGTGTGGCCCATGAGCTCGGACTTTTAGCTAGCAGGCTAGGAAACACAGTGAACATAAATGTACTGTGAATCGTTCCTGATAAGTGAATAAAACATTGTGACCAAACAATCAGCTTATTCACTTATCAGGAATCGACTGTTCTGCTAATTCACTGTTTTTGTTTTTCATTTCTGTTGTAGTTCACTATTTTTGCTGTGTTCTGTTTTCTCTCATGCTTGGGCAAAATCACTGGGAATATTATCTTACATGTGACCATGAAACGTTTATATCGAGTGAAAATGATATCTTAACAAAATCTATGCACTTGCTATCAGGAACACAATACTGGATGTGTCTTATATATATTGAACTATATCGTACTCGATTTCTTAAATAAAGCTTAAGAAAGGACTCTTGTGTGCAAAGTTAATGTGATTATTTTTCAAAGCAGTGTTTCTAAGGGGTATTTTTTGTTCTTTGAAGTCTTGAGTGATACAGGATATTTTTCATTAAAATTATATCACTGGCTTTATGATTTAATATTCAATAAATTGACTTTGGAAACAAAATGGAGTGGGGGGAAGTTCTTCTGAGTACATTTTAGTAAGCATTATCTGGAAAACCAATTCCTTACTGGTGAGCATAGCAGTTTCTACCCAGGTGCCATGAGTGGCTAAACAGCAGTCCCTTTACCCCCAAAAGATCACTAGAAAGCATCCAAGTCCACCCTACCCTACAAAATCCAACTGCCTTTCTGAGCTTCAACTTATAAGAAAGGGGACAAAAGAGAAACAGAGCCAAGAGTAACACTGGTTTGTGTCAATACTTTGCCAGAGTGATGTGACACTCAAACTGTACCCTGCTGGAGAACAATGGCAGTTCTATTCAGGACCACAAAATGTGAGACAGCAAGACAAAGTATTTGATCATTCAGGATGAGAAGGGTAACATTTCAAAGTGGTATGTGAGAAAGAGACATCCTATAATGGTTGCAAAGTTTAAATGGGAGACCTGCTGTTTGGTCCTTTGAAGAAACATTTTTGAAATTTTTCCTACAGGCCATAAGTCTAAACAGAATGGCATTTTTTGTTGGATTTTTTTTTTTTTTTTGCATTGGGATTTTTATGTTGGGTTTATTTTCCTTGTTTAATGTTTGATTCTAGGAAAAACTGCTAAAATGGCACAAGCAACTTAATCCTTTATAACACAAATCATTCATCCCTGGTAATGAGGGACAGAAAGAACATAGCTAATGAAAATCCACTGATAATTCAAAATTTTTTTTCTGGTCTCTGCCTCTTCCTACTCAAACTTGTCACACACCCATAAACTAACAAGTGATAAGAAAACTAACCAAAGGAGACAAATAGGCAGCCAAATCAAGGATAAACAGTCTTTACTGACACCATGCAGTTGAAAGGGGGCAGAGTAGACACTGAAAACCACTGGGCTCACTGTTATGTTGACTGCATACAGAGACTGTCTAGTGAAATCCTGCCATTACAGTCTTCCCTTGTCACAAAGCTAGAAAGATCACACATCCAAGGTCATTATGGGTAGGAGGGCTCTGAACTTCATGTGGGCAAGAAAAAAATGAAACCAGCATATTCTCTTCTTTGCATCTCTAAACTATGCCCCCCCATGCCTCCCAAGCCAGGGGGCTGGGTGCAGGACATGTGAGGACAAGAGCTATTCTATGGGAAGTGTTGCATTTCATTTAAGCTCTTCAGTGATCAGCAAAGCACACTAGCACCAACTTCTACCTGGCTGCATTTGCAGGATTTTTTTAAGGAGGACAAAAAAAGTTTATATATAGAGAGAGACTGTCAATTACAATGGTCAATTACAATGAAGCCTGCACCTAAGAATCCCCATTTTTGGGACACTGGATGATCCTGCTAGTGTGGAAGGTACAGAAAGTGAGTGCTTAGGAGCATTCTCTGGGGAGGCAGACTTCCTTGGTTTGAATGCTAGCTTTCCCACTGATCACCCCTGTAACCTTTCCATGCCTTAATTTCCTCATGAGAAAAATAAATGTAATAAGAGGTTTGAGGGTTGGCTACGCGAATTTGTATTATATAAGATGATTTGATCCCATTATAAGTATTTACTAAATGTCAGCCAGTTAATAGCAGTGATGGCACCCACTGGCGTGGCCAGCTGCACACCCACTGCTGACCTGGTCTACTACCTTCTCTGACCAGGTGTCCTCTTAGACAGTCACAGAAAGCCCCACAGCTTTCCCTGGGAACTACTGTATGATAAGGTTGGACCAGAAACCCACAGCACTTCCAGCAGAGACCTCAGTACTCACAAGTCTCATAATGGGCATTTTCTTCTATTGAGAAACTGTCCATTAACGGCACCCCATCTTACAGATTAGCACACCACACAGTTCTGCCCTGAGGCAGCAAGACCAACAACTCATTTCATTCTCAGAAAAGAGAACCATTTCCTCACATTAACCCACCTCATCCTATGTCTAAGTGTTACATTTAGACATCTCTTTCTCAAAAGGCAAGTTTAGCCTATCTAGTTTGTGCCCAAAGCAGTAGAGAAAAGGTCACCTATCAGTCTGCCTATAACAAGCCTGTTGGTTCTAGTGCCTTGCAAGGCAAAGTGCTGTCCTTGACACCAAGTAAAATCATCCTAGCTGTGACCACTTTGGGAAAAGCGGAGGTTGTGGCTCAGAAGCACAGAAGTTGCCATGCAAAGCGCTTTCTACATCCATCTTCACCCTACCTCTAATTAAACTAAAAATACTGCTTTTACTTACTTACTAGTGATATATGTCACATTTTATTTACAAAAACAGTTTTTCTACTCAAAGCACAAACATTAAAAGCCACTGATTTAGCAGATAGTAACTCTGAAACTTGTCATTAACTAAGCCTATGGCAAACACTGATTATGGAGTGATTCTCTTTTTCTTCTCTCTTCTTCCCTCACCTCTTCACCCCTGCTGTCTTCTCAAAGTTCTTTGTCTGTGATGCAACACAACATTCACTATTTATCTGTACTGTTTATGTCTGTTTTTCCAGCAACTCTGTGGTCTTTAAGGGAAATCACTGTGTCTCATCACTACAACCCCAGTGCCACAGTACCTGCCATACCGATGGTGTTTAAGAATGTTGGATGGATGGATGGATGGATGGATGGATAAATGGATGGATGTGCCAGGGGCTTTGGCTCAGGCTGGACAAAAGCATTATTAAATGTACAGTAATTCAGAAAATACTTGTGGAAAGAAGTCTGGCTAGGGAATGGGCTGAAGATGGCTGAAAATGAGCCCTCTTGGCAAAAGTCAGGAACCACTATGGGAGGTCTGGAACACAGAAGGGAATGAGGAAGAACTTCTATGTTTGTGTGTTCCAAATATGCAGATACCCTTGCTGCCACAGAGCTCATCAGTCACTGGGTGCTGAATGCAAAGGTAATGTGTACAATTAGATCAAACTGCTTTGGGTCTACTGCTATTCCTTGTAAGGAATATTTCACACCCTCTCAGGAATGTTTTATAGCCAAGCTATGCCTCTTGATACAATTTTAACATCTAAAAGGCCAGAAGAACCAAGCAACTGAGTACAAATCAGTAGAAAACTATGACTGAATGTGTCCTGTTGTGAGAAACACAGTAACTCCTCCTCCCCTGTTGCCCCATCACAACTGCTCTGGAACATGGGAAGTTAGAGAGTACAGCAGGATAAGGCTCAGAGCGCCACAGGAGAAACTGCCAGGAAGGCAAATGGTCCAAACTGCTGTTGGGATGCCAGTTAGCTCCAGGCATTCAAGCAATATCCTTAATTCCTAGCATTGTGTTTCAACCTCACCAGAGCTTCCAAGGAAGTAGGGCACGATTCATTATCATTCGCCTATTCAAAACACATGCACCCAACAGCTACCCCATACCAGATAACCGGGTAGGGCCTGGGAATGCAAATGAATATATCATCCCTGCCTCTAGGAGTCTGCCGTAATTGGCCCCTCTGCCAAGTAAGGGAGACTCAGGACAAAAGCATTATTAAATAGACAGTAACTCAGGAAGTACTTGTGGAAAGAAGTCTGGCTAACGAATGGGCTGAAGATGGCTGAAATTGAGGCCTCTTGGCAGGTAACAGGTAAGAGAATAGATAGTCCAGGCAAAACATTCCTTACAATGGACACTTTGGCACCATAGTACTTACATGGGACTATGTGCTGAAAACCCAGGAAGTGTAACAGCTCTTGGGCCTGGGGATATAGCTTAGTGGCACAGCGCCTGCCTGGCAAGCATGAGGTTCTGAGTTCAATTCCCAGTACAAAAAAAAAAAAAAAAAGTGCCATGGTTGACACATTGTGTCAACTTGAAAAATTTAGAGGTTTAACCAAGGGACTCACTTTGTAAACATCCTCATCCTGTGCAAGAAGAGGGCACAGAGATTGTCAGTGCTACACCAGCCCTGGGGGAGAGGTGTAGGCTGCTTACAATATAAGGGAAGAAAAGAGGCTTGCTTTCACTGCCTTTTGCTCCTGCTGCTTTTGCTATGTTCTGCTGCCTTGAACTGTTGCCCCTGTGCCATGCCACCCTGCTTTGAAGCCAGCTGATTATGGACTGAAACTTCCACAAACTTTAAACCTTTAAAATTAAGGCAGGAAATAAACCTTTCCTTCCTTAATTTTGGGTGTTGGGTATTTTGTCCCAGCAATGAGAGAAAAGTAATCAAGACAGATGGTAAACCCTTTAGAGCTTTCAATGATACAAACAGCCCACTGTGGCACATGTGTCATAGGTTTGCTACAATTGCTAGCTCCTAGCTGATCTTACTGCTGGTCAAACTCAATGTCCCCATGCTAGAGTTTAAGTTTATGTCCTAGGAGAGAATAAAATACCATGAGTAGTGAGGGCAGAGGAACTGTTCCTCAAGTTTTCTACCTAAAAATATCTCTAATCAGGGCAGAGCTGACCAGAGTGAACCTTTGTGCTCAAGAATCACATTTATAAACTGGCCATCTATGGTACATTTCCACCAGTCCACAAATAATGACCCACCCAATAACTTCACCTCCTTAAATGCTATGAACTGAAATGCTGGGAATCTTATGAAGGGAAAGGTGGGGCTTAAGAGGAAATAGAGCCTCTATGAGAATGAGGAGAGGAGTTGGTAGCACAAGAAGAATGCCCCGTTGAACTGACTCCACAGCCACCGTCCACCTGTAACTCCAGGGCTCCAACTCTGCAAGCTTGTACTCCCCCACCCCACTGTGACTGTGTCCACAACTGAGGACACATTCAGTTTCTCCTGCAAGCTAGAAACATTCCTATTCCTAGGATCAACTTAAACCCCCAGTAGCTATAAAATGTTGGTGGGTGTCTGCCTACTTCCCCTGGCATTTGACATTCAGCTAAGCAAGTGTCAGAAAAGGGGAAGATTCTCAAGTGACTGCCCTGTTCCTGGGAAGAAAAAACAAAGTCAGAACGCTGGTGTTAACCAGAGCAAACCAAAAAGGATATACTGATACATCATATACCCAACATAATTACAACTCTTCAGCTTTTCATTTGGATAATAAATCAACTTACAGTGTGATATGAATTTAGAAGTAATGATCTAAAGTAATGTTTTCCAGATTAAATTATACAGACATTAACTGCAAGGTAGTCTTTGGGAAAAATAAATCTGGTAACCAAAAAGGTCTGAGAAATGCTGTTAAACACATCCTCTTCTTGGAAATCCATAACATGTAGTAACATATGAAAAGCTCTGAAAGGACTCTACAATCCACAGCAAAATCTACCAATTTAAATTTAACCCTGTGTTTAAACTGTGCATTTCTTCTTGAAACTTTATCATATGATACCTGTTTAACCAGAGGGGTGATACAATGTGGTAGAAAAGAGAGTAATCTTTGGAACAATACTATCTGTGTTTGAATTATGATTGTGCCCCCAAGTTACTCAGTTTATCTATACACAATAACAGATATATTGCCAATACCTACCATGTACAAAGTATTCATAACAGTGTTTGTATGTATTTGTAACACGATAAGCACTAGATAAGTGTTTATTAACATCTAGAAGAACCAATGTTTTAAGACACTTAGGAAATGCTAGCAGGAGAATTAGAATCCCTGTGGAATTCTAAGGAACCTGTCTCTAAGAAGATTACAAACCAACTGGAAAAAGGAATGTGTAATTATGATACAACCTGTTAGATCATAAACAAAAAGTAAAGACTCAGGAGCCCAGAGATGGGAGGGAATAATATTTCTAATGATAAGGGAAGGAAAAGTAGAAATCTATAGCCAAACTGACATAAATTTTAAAATGCCAAGTAGTATTTTCCTAAGCAGAAAAGTGAAAATGACAGCAGCAAATGTAGGGAAAAAAGAAGAGAAATGGACAACTAGGAGTAGGGAGTAGGAGAAAGCCGAGGAAGAAGCACACAGCAATGGGAGAGGTGTGTAATGACATGGGTTCCTGAAAGATTCAACTCTATACTGGTCTTGATTTCAGAAGGCATGGGAGAGAATAAACAGGTGCTAAGAGTCATGGGAGTGACTGTGCTCACCCTGCAAGAAGGTCATGAGGAGAAGAGAGCCTATTCTGAGCTGTGAGCCATACTGACAGTAAGAGCCAGGAGGATGGTTTTTATGGAGCTCACTTTAAATGCTCCTTATCTGACAGAAAAGCCTCTCCTTACCTGATGACAGAAACCTGAGTCTTCTATTCATGCAGTCTGAATCCCTTCTCCCTCTTTCATGCTGCCTGAGGAATTTCTAAGTTCCCATGTGCATCAAAGAAACTGTACCAGAAAGTGCTGCAAAATAACCCAGTCCTGGTGTATGAGGACCAGCCCCCAAAATGCCATAACAAGGAACAAAGAGGCAGGCAGATCCAAGATTGCACAGAGTGCAGTTTAGTGGAGACTTACTGACAGAAGCATAGTCCTGGGTGGCAGAAAAAGCAGATAGATCTCCACAACTTGGATCAGAAGACAGTGGCTTATAAAGTGGTTGGAACAAAGATGACTTCATTCAAACCAGAATGTACCTAGCTTATCTCAAGCCAGTATCAGTGTCAGGCACATTCCTGATGGTAAAGCCACACATGCTGCTATATAACTTTTGTCCATTTATAGTGTGCAGGGAAACTGGGGCAAACCAAACCTGGGCAGCAACCCTGAGGCAGTCATGATTCAAGACAGCCACAGTCATGTCAAGCTGAAGCCATATAATACAACTACTTGACATAGGAACATACTGAAACACCTGAGCAAAATATTTTCATCAGTTGCTTTTTTACCAGTGTTTGTGCTCAAAAGCCCTCACCCTATCCCTTCATTCTTGGTCCAAGTGCATCCCTGAGGTTTGCTGGGTGAAAAGATATCTGTTAGTCACATTATTTGGTAGTTTTTTTCTCCTTTTTGTCATGCCTCTGTCAAAATAGCCGCATCAAAACCATCATAAATTTTTTTTTTTTTTTTGGATCAGTACCGGGGATCGAACTCATGACTGCATGCTTGCAAAGCAGGCCCTTATGCCGTTGAGCTAAATCCCCAGTCCCCCATTATAAACTTTTCTATGTCAAACTATAATACTAACACCACGCCAATCAGTCAAATCTCATTAATAGCTCACCCATTAGCTGCCTGCCTTCCTGTGTGAAGACCCTGTTCTCTTTTTGCTTTCTACTTTCAGACTAATTGCCTCAGCCAAGACAGGTTCTGTAGTGGGACCTTGAAATATAGAGCTGGCTGGAATTTTCCCCACCAGTTCCCCGTGCCCAGGTGTCTCCCAGCCAGATGCTGCATCTGCTAGAATTCCAACCAGGAACTCCAAAAACACCTAACAAGCTCCACTGACACACAGAAGTGTTTCATTTCACAATTAGAGGCAAGGCTTAAAATACAACAATTTAAAAACTGCTAACAATTCCACCTGAAAACATGAATGATTCTTCTTTGAAAAGTGATTTTAATCAAACAGCACAGCTGACGCAAAGAGCCTGAAAGGAGAAGACAGGAGGCTATGGTCAGGGGCTGCCCAAACACAAATTACTTGTACCTATAAAACTATTATTGGCACCTTTACTATGCCAGGCATTGTACTACACAGACTTGCTACATATTACCTTATTTAATTCTGAGTAACCCAGTGAAGTGGACATTATGGTTCCCATTTTGTAAGCGAGTTGACTGGTTTTACATATGAAGTATCTACCTAAGGCCAAAGAGCCAGTAAACTGCCACTCAGTGTATAGGCCATGAGCATCTGGATGAGGAGAGCAGGTACTGATGGTTCCCAGCGCCACCAGGGCCCGCGGCCCATTAGCCGCAACAGGCCTGGTGTCCTGAGGCAGGAGCCTCCCGCGTGGGCCCAGAGGAGGAGGAGGGGAAGGGG